>MU761308.1:70648-118644 GCA_026770625.1 Nicotiana glauca | reverse complement strand
TGGGTAGTAAAATATTAAACTTCCGCATTTTTATTCCAGTTTTATAAGCTTAAAGTCTTCCGCTTTTATTTAATTATTTTCATATATTTATATTGTTGAGAAATTATGAGAGAATGTTTACTGTTTGGCTGACCTAGCTCCGTTAGTAGGCGCCATCACGACTCCCGATGGTGGGAAATCCGGGTCGTGACAGTATACATCAAATGATAGAATACAATACAATACGATATGATATATTTTGAGACAGATATATAATAACCATCCAAACAAGCTGTTAGGAATTAGGAATAATATTAATAAGAGCAATTTTTTTTTTGGTCGAAGAGGAAAATATTTATGTGCACAACATATATATTTTGAGGAAAACTCCAAACAAGTATGGTAACAACGTTGTATATTTGTGTTATATATATTACGGAAGGTCCAAATACCCCCTGAACTTTACGATAAGGTCTATATATAACCTTCGTTAAAAGTTTGGCCCATATCCAACCTTGCCGTTACACTACTGGTCCAGATACCCCCTGAACTTTACGATAAGGTCTATATATAACCCTTGTTTTTTAACAAAATATTTATTTTTTTTGTAAAAACTGAAAATTATTTGTTGAAAATACTTTCTTCAGTTCTTAAAAAACGAAAATATTTTGTTAAAAAACGAATTTTTTTTCCTGTTTTTACAACAAAAAAATAGTTTTTACAAATTTATTTTTTCAGTTTTAACAAAAAAAATCTTTAAAAAAAAACTAAAGAATGAAGAAAAAAAACATTTTCAAAAGCGAAAATAGTTTGTTGAAAATATTTTATTCAGTTTTTAAAAACGAAAATATTTTTTTAAAAACTGAAAATGTTCTAATTTCTCTGTTTTTACATTTTTTTATTTTTTTTAAATATTTTTTTTAAAAAAAAAAATTTTGTTAAAAAACGAATGTTTTTTCCTGTTTTTACAACAAAAAAATAGTTTTTACAAATTTATTTTTTCAGTTTTAACAAAAAAAATCTTTAAAAAAAAACTAAAGAATGAAGAAAAAAAAACATTTTCAAAAGCGAAAATAGTTTGTTGAAAATATTTTATTCAGTTTTTAAAAACGAAAATATTTTTTTAAAAACTGAAAATGTTCTAATTTCTCTGTTTTTACATTTTTTTATTTTTTTTAAATATTTTTTTTAAAAAAAAAAATTTTGTTAAAAAACGAATGTTTTTTCCTGTTTTTACAACAAAAAAATAGTTTTTACAAATTTATTTTTTCAGTTTTAACAAAAAAAATCTTTAAAAAAAAACTAACGAATGAAGAAAAAAAACATTTTCAAAAGCGAAAATAGTTTGTTGAAAATATTTTATTCAGTTTTTAAAAACGAAAATATTTTTTTAAAAACTGAAAATGTTCTAATTTCTCTGTTTTTACATTTTTTTATTTTTTTTAAATATTTTTTTTAAAAAAAAAAATTTTGTTAAAAAACGAATGTTTTTTCCTGTTTTTACAACAAAAAAATAGTTTTTACAAATTTATTTTTTCAGTTTTAACAAAAAAAATCTTTAAAAAAAAACTAACGAATGAAGAAAAAAAACATTTTCAAAAGCGAAAATAGTTTGTTGAAAATATTTTATTCAGTTTTTAAAAACGAAAATATTTTTTTAAAAACTGAAAATGTTCTAATTTCTCTGTTTTTACATTTTTTTATTTTTTTTAAATATTTTTTTTAAAAAAAAAAATTTTGTTAAAAAACGAATGTTTTTTCCTGTTTTTACAACAAAAAAATAGTTTTTACAAATTTATTTTTTCAGTTTTAACAAAAAAAATCTTTAAAAAAAAACTAACGAATGAAGAAAAAAAACATTTTCAAAAGCGAAAATAGTTTGTTGAAAATATTTTATTCAGTTTTTAAAAACGAAAATATTTTTTTAAAAACTGAAAATGTTCTAATTTCTCTGTTTTTACATTTTTTTATTTTTTTTAAATATTTTTTTTAAAAAAAAAAATTTTGTTAAAAAACGAATGTTTTTTCCTGTTTTTACAACAAAAAAATAGTTTTTACAAATTTATTTTTTCAGTTTTAACAAAAAAAATCTTTAAAAAAAAACTAACGAATGAAGAAAAAAAACATTTTCAAAAGCGAAAATAGTTTGTTGAAAATATTTTATTCAGTTTTTAAAAACGAAAATATTTTTTTAAAAACTGAAAATGTTCTAATTTCTCTGTTTTTACATTTTTTTATTTTTTTTAAATATTTTTTTTAAAAAAAAAAATTTTGTTAAAAAACGAATGTTTTTTCCTGTTTTTACAACAAAAAAATAGTTTTTACAAATTTATTTTTTCAGTTTTAACAAAAAAAATCTTTAAAAAAAAACTAACGAATGAAGAAAAAAAACATTTTCAAAAGCGAAAATAGTTTGTTGAAAATATTTTATTCAGTTTTTAAAAACGAAAATATTTTTTTAAAAACTGAAAATGTTCTAATTTCTCTGTTTTTACATTTTTTTTATTTTTTATAAATATATTTTTACAAAAAAAATATTTTGTTAAAAAAACGATTTTTGTAATTTTTTTAAAGTTTTACAAAAAAAAATTAGAACATTTCCAAAAGAAAAAGAAATTTTTTTTTGTGAAACTTTAAAAAAATTGCAAAAATCACTTTTTTAACAAAATATATTTTTGTAAAAACTGAAAAAAAATGTAAAAACAGAGGAATTAGAACATTTTCAGTTTTTAACAAAATATTTTAATTTTTTAAAAACTGAATAAAATATTTTCAATAAATTATTTTCGCTTTTGAAAAATATTTTTTTCTTCATTTTAAAGTTTTTTTTTTGTAAAAAGTAAAAAACAAATTTGTAAAAATTGTTTTTTTTTGTAAAAACAGAAAAAAATTATTTTTTAACAAAATATTTTCGTTTTGTAAAAACTGAAGGAATTATTTTCAACAAAATATTTTTACAAAAAAAATATATATTTTGTTAAAAAAATAAGGTTTATATATAGACCTTATCGTAAAGTCTAGGGGGGTATTTGGCTCTGTTTAAAGTCAGGGGATATTTAGATAATAGTGTAACGGTAAGGTTGGATATGAGCTAAACTTTTAACGAGGGTTATATATAAACGTTATTGTAAATTTTAGGCTGGATTTGAACCTTTTCCGTATATATTATCCCAATATCCCATTGTATCTAGTCTGAGAAAGAGGGAAGATAGAGATAGCAGCAGCTTAAGCAAATAGCAATGGCAACTTTCATCAACAATCCCTTGACTTCACTTTGTTCCAACACCAACAAGTCTGAAGCTAATCTCTTCAGAATTTGCCCTTTAAGGGCTCAGACTTTGGGGATTTCCAAGTTTAACCCCAATAGAAAGGCTACTTTCCCTTCTATTGTTTGTAAAGCGGTGTCTGTGCAACCAAAATCAGCCACAGAAGTTGAAGGACTTAACATCGCTGAGGATGTTACTCAGGTGAATTTATCATTTAATCCTTATTTGGGTTCATTTCGTATTCTTGAAATAATAAGGATTTGTACTCTGTTCCAATTTATGCGATAAAGACTTTTCGAACTTGTTGTTTAGCCATAAAAATTTCAGTAGTTATAAATCATCTCATTATATTAAGAATTAAATGTGAAGTTTAAAGTTAAACTTTTTCTGAATATAGAAATGTTTCATTTTTGTTGACAGACTAAAAAGGAAAATTGAATAACATGAATTGGGTATAAAGGGAGTAATGCATTTTCTTGTTTTCTTTTTTAATTTCTTATCTGAGGGTGTTTGACTGTTTGATGGATTGCCTCTGTTGGGGTTATTTTAATTGGGTTTCGTTTTTATTTGTCTTGAATTAGTGATTTTGGGTGTATTTTCAGGGTAAGTTTTACTCTAAAAATGCATTTTGGTACGGTGAAAAATGCTATCCATGGAAAATATTTTACGCGCTTTGGAAAATCATTTTTTGCACTATTATACAGTGGTTCGGTATTGAAGTTGGTATGGTAACTGTACAGGGAGTAGTGCAGGATATAGTGATAATGTTTTGATGAAATGTTTGATATTTAAGTGACCACTTGCCCTCGGGGATTTCTCAGTTTTTTTTTAAAAAAAAGTTTAATATAAAGGATAAGAATAATGTGTTGATTGAAGCAAGTGATATGGAGTAACACTTGAAATATTTGTATAAGAAATTATTTCGGCTCGTAAGTAAATGAAGTCATTTTTCCTTTTAGATAACATAGCCACAATTCAATTCAAACGCTGAAAGACGATTTCGTCAAAGAAAATATTTTCCTGGTTTACAAGTTTCCAATTTTAAGTCCTTTTACTCTTCTCCATAAGGGTCCGCGAAACTTTCTTTGTTGAACGTTTGGCTTTTTAAAATTTGCCTGTTGTTTGGAATTGAGGCGTAGTTGCTATTATTGTTGTAATAGATGGGTTCCTTAATTTTAGAACCTTTAATATGTTTGCAAGTTGCAACTCTGAACCGTATGAAAGACTTTTAGCACGAAAGATACATATACTTGATGGTATTACTTGCCCCTCTATTCTGATGCCTACTCTATTTGTTTCTGTTCTACATATTGTTATGCTAATTTTGTATATCATTTGACAGCTTATTGGGAACACACCAATGGTTTACCTTAATACAATCGTTAAAGGTTGTGTTGCAAACATTGCTGCTAAACTTGAGATTATGGAGCCATGCTGCAGTGTCAAGGACAGGTGAGAGAGGTCTTTGTTTGTATCACAATATCCGAATTTCCTTCAACCTAGAATTTTGAACTGAAATATTCTTTTAATTAGCTTAGAGAATATCATATTGTATTGTCTTCATTCTTTTCTCTTAACCTTGAGTTCCAGAAGAGAATTTAACATCGTTCATGCTTTTTTCTGCTCTTGGGGTACATCTCTACAATTGCAAATCCTAATCTTAGACGAATGTACTTCTTGCAAACAAGCTAGTTCAGATAACCCAATATGCTCCAAAACAATCTATAAAGCTTTTTCCTTACATAGTACTTTTGGTTTCGATACTGACTACATGGGCTTCACACAGCATAGCTGTTCCAAGAACGAATAGATGAGGGTTGCAGTAAGTTCTTGCCGATGTAAAAACAGTCTAATTGTGACAAGAGGATTCATATGGCCAACCCAACTAATTTGAGATTGAGACATAGTTGTTTGATTGATTGATTAATATTTGTTTTTGCATTTCAGGATAGGGTTCAGTATGATATCTGATGCTGAGGAAAAGGGACTTATATCTCCGGGGAAGGTAAGTTGGGCGATCAGCTAATTGTCTCTCTTGGTACAGACTTGACATATGCCATTCTGAATAAAAGGAATAAGTTCACCTAGGGTGGCAAACGGATAGGTCGGGTAAAAATGGGTGATGCAAAAACGGATAAATTATCCGACCCGATCCATATTTAATCCGGATGGAAAATAGGTTAACCAGCGGATAATATAGATAACTATATTATCCATGACTTTTTGAATATGATTACTTTTAGGAGAATTCCTAGTCTCCTAAACTTGAGGAACCCCTAATTTGAGTCATTAAAAATGTGTAAAAGTTAAACCAATTAATTATTCATTGGTTATCCATTTTCTAAGTGGATAATATTCATATTATCCATGTTTGACCCATTTTTAAAAAGTTCATTATCCAACCCATTTTTAGTAGATAATATTGATGTATAACTGTTTTTATCCGTTTTGACACCAATAAGTCCACCCTGTAATGTTCAAACATTTAGAAGTTTCTTGATTTGATATATTTTGAATGTTCTGTTGGGTCAAAGGCTATTATGCGTCTATTATACGCTCAGCCTCTTGTGTTATTATGACGTGGAACCATTGGAACATCACCTATGTCATCCTATACCTGATATGAGTGTAACTGAATGTCATCTTCTTTTAAATGACTGGGAGTTCTTACAGATTTGTCCCGTTTGTTAGCATTGTTTCTTAATTATTTTTTCTACTTGTCTTAGACTGTTCTAGTGGAGCCTACGAGTGGAAACACAGGCATTGGGCTTGCTTTCATTGCTGCTTCCAGAGGATACAAGCTCATCTTAACGATGCCTGCTTCAATGAGTCTTGAAAGAAGGGTTCTTTTGAAAGCTTTTGGAGCTGAACTTGTTTTAACTGACCCAGCCAAAGGGATGAAAGGAGCTGTTTCAAAGGCTGAAGAAATACTGAATAACACACCAGATGCCTATATCCTTCAACAATTTGACAATCCTGCAAATCCCAAGGTTCTTCTCCCAATATACCAACAACTCTTTATTTTTATTATGTCAATTTGTAAGTGAATGCTTAGCATCTGAGATTAAATGGCTCTGGCTCTACAATTTGCCCTAATCAATTTAAAGTACCCATGGCGATATTGGTAATTTCTCCTTTGTTCTGAACTTAAACATTCTTCCTAGTTATGTATGTGTGTATGTGTCTTTGTGATTTCATACCTATTAACGATAATACCTACCTACCCCCACCCACCTCTTCTTTTCCCGTGAAATGGACACTATTGTTGAGTTATACATTGGGAAGTTTACTTGTTTGTATGGTGCAGATACACTATGAAACAACGGGCCCAGAGATCTGGGAAGATACAAAAGGCAAGATAGACATACTAGTTGCAGGCATTGGAACTGGCGGAACCATTTCAGGAGCAGGGCGATTCCTTAAAGAGCAAAATCCAAACATTAAGGTATTAATGCTGTTTTGAAAGAAAAAAAGCACTATTCTGTTAGAGTGCTCTGGAGATTTCTATTGCTAATAAGTAATCTTACTCTTTTCTCTATTGCTTTGTGTTACCTTTATCAGATTATTGGTGTGGAGCCCACAGAAAGTAATGTACTATCAGGGGGAAAGCCTGGTAAGATGACATTCAGATGCTGATCTGATTTTTGCTTTTGAAGTTACCTGTCTTGTTCTATTTGCTGCAATGTGAAAGTGCAGGCCCTCACAAAATTCAAGGGATTGGAGCAGGTTTTATTCCAGGGAACTTAGATCAAGATGTCATGGATGAAGTGATAGAGGTCTCATTCTTACCTATCCCATTAAAGCTTTTTATTTCATCTTCTTTATACTTGTGAAAATTGAAAACTATGAAGGATTTCATGTGTCGTACATAGCCGTTTCTAAGATATAATAGACTAAGAAGTGTTGCCATCTCAAAGTTGGTGTACCTATAAATATAATTGATGCGAACCTATATTTCTCTGTTGTGTAGTGCAGTTATTACCATTTTGACGCAGTCTTACCTTTTATTAAATGAAACCTCTTTTTTCTGGCTTCTAGAGGGCAAAAATTGTTGCCACTTACTGAATTTTTGGAATCTGCCTTCTCTTCCAACACTATTGTCCTGTTTCCCTCTTAGGTTATACTAAAACTTTTTTTGAATCAAAGTTGAATGGAGTTAATTATCAAATTTCACTTCACTCATTGAGAAAACATTGGTGTGTAGACTAAGCTTTACAGGGCAGGATCTTGAAGGTTATTCTGCTTGGCAGAAACGGCATTTCTAACTACTCTTATTCCATCTGGTAAAACTGGGATGCAAAATCTATGGCCTGCTTCACCAAGACATCAACTAATTGGAACACATTTAGGATGTCAAACAGTTCCTTCAGCTTTATTTTGGCTGAGAACTGCCTTTCCACAATTAATGTAGCCATAGTTCATTCATTTAGCACTGTTTCACTCAATGCTACTCTACTCGAGCATTTCTTAGTCCTTATTTAATCTCCTATCGAAATTGTAGGGGTTATTGTATACCCAATTTTCTTCATCAAATAAATGCATCTGTATTACTTACCTTGTAAAGTTTTGTTAGAGAACAAGTTACCCCGATTATCAGTTATATAATTTTGCGCACAAGCCTTGCTTTTGAATTTAGAATTGTTCCTTGTAGGTCCCTGTTTCTTAGTCTTGTTCTTTATAGCTCTTAAACAATGGTCATTGGTGCGAATGTTAGCTGTTATGCATCCTTAATTATAAGTTATAAGTTAACTCTATCAAAAAAAGTTAATTACTTCTGTATCTAGTAGACGTGTAGAGTTTAAATCTTGATGACGTATTAGCATCCAAGGGTGTGGCCTAGTGGTAAATGAAGTGGGTTGGGAACCATGAAGTCTTAGGTTCAAAACCCAGCAACTGAGGCGAAAACATGAGATGATTTCTTCTCATCTATTCAAGCCTTAGTGGACACAATTGCCTGGTACCTCTGCTGGTGGGAGATAGCAGGTACCTATGGAATTTGTCGAGGTGCGGAAAAGCGGCTGGACACCATGGTTATCCAAAAAATAAATCTCTGTATGCTTGTCATACAATCCAGGCCCCACAGAACAAAAAAAAAAAGAAAGAAAAAAGAACATAGCTTTGTTTGAATATTTGATCCAGGTCATTTGCTCCTTTGGATTTTTGATAGGTTGTCATGTGTGTTATCTCCAAATACTTGTCAGGGAAAAAATAAAAAATATATGATATCTTCCTGAGGGTTTACACCTTTACTTGAATTTTCAGATATCGAGTGACGATGCTGTTGAAACTGCGAAGCAATTAGCGCTACAAGAAGGGTTATTGGTTAGTGCCTTTTTTTTCTACCATTCTATGTATCAGCTGATTTTTGAGATATGGCTTTAAGCGAACATAAATTTCAAATGCCCATTAATTCATCCTTTTTCTAAATTGTGGATGCATTAAGAACTTGTTAATGGTCTAGTTGCAATTTCTCATACTCCATTTTTTATCTATATATACTTAATATCATTAAGTATTAAAAACTTGTCGTCTCTGTTTGAATGCGGGATGTTTTGTGCACCGGGCTGCCCTTTATATACTTAATATCATTCTATGAACCATGCTGCATGATCTCCGAACTGGAATGTATTAAGTTTCAGTTCATATGATCCAGAATGTGTCTGGTATTTACTTTACTGTATACTGTCATCTTGAGCTACTTGAATGATCTTTTTCTACTTTTATAATCAGGTTGGAATTTCTTCCGGAGCTGCTGCGCTTGCTGCCATTCAGGTTGGGAAGAGACCTGAGAATGAAGGAAAGCTTATTGCGGTAGGTTCAATCGTAACTTCCTGCATTTTTCTGACACTTGTGTGTATTCCCTTGCTCCTTCATTTCCATTCTCTTCCAACTCATCAAACTTTAGTATTCGTTTTTCCCTGTACTTCTCACGAAGTCATCTTTCCCTGCATTTTCCCTGAGTTTTACGGATTTAGGGGTGTTTGGATTGACTTATTTTAAGTGCTTATTGGCTTTTAAACACTTTTCTTTGGCAATGATAATAATACATACTTTTAGACATGAAAAGTACAAAAATAAGCCAAAAGCCAAAAGCCTAAAGTTTCGCATTACCGACTTGTGGCTTTTAGCTTATAAGCTACTTTTTAAAAGCCAATCCAAACACTAATAACTTCTGCATTGTTAAAAAATTCCTTTGATTTCATTGCATGACACATTGTCGTGTGAATATCATACACTTGTTTAAGATGCATTTTAACAATTCTTGTAGGTTGTATTTCCAAGCTTTGGGGAACGATACCTCTCCACTATACTTTTCCAGTCTATACGGGAGGAATGCGAGAAAATGCAACCAGAATCATGAATATCTTCCTTTTTGAGCCATCTTCTGATTCCAAATAATGCTATCTGGTGCACATTCAGATTATCCGTCTCCCATTTTCCCCCCGCCTTTTCTAGCTGCCACACTTTTCCCCCCGCCTTTTCTAGCTGCCACACTTTTGTGATTTAGCTGGCTGCTGGTGTATACGTAGATCAGGTACTAAAGTGGTTCTCATAACAAGCTTAAACAATCTCATTGGTTTGGTTTGAGGATTTTTTATTTGAACTTGTTAAGAAATTTTAGTGAAATTTCAGTGTTATTTGCGACTTTCAATTGCAATTTTCATTTTGCCTTTGTTTTCTATTAGTGAGATGAAGGTGCACTTTTGCATGTTTCTTGTTCATCTATCTGAGAAGTTTTCTTCCTTGTGCTACCTGGAAACTGAAATCCTTAAGAAAACGTTATTCAGATCCTGGCAACTGTATCGTCAGGTTGTTGATAAAGCTGTATATAAGCCAAATTTTGCAATCAAGTTATAAATTTCGCTTTAGGGGAGTAGAACTATATTCTCCCTCCGTTCCAATTTATGTGAACCTGTTTGACTGGGCACGAAGTTTAAGAAAAAAATGAAGACTTTTAGAATTTGTGGTCTTAAACAAGTTCAGATGGGGCCCAGAGTATTTGTGTAGTTGTAAAAGCTTCTCATTAATGGTAGAGTTGTTATTTTAAGCTAAATTATTACCAAATTTAGAAAGGGTTCATTCTTTTTGAAACGGATTAAAAAGAAGTAATTTCACATAAACTGGAACGGAGGGAGTACCTTTTCCTGTCAATTTTTGGACATTGATTCTTCTATTATTAGGAACTCAGGAAGTACATAAAACGACTTATAGATAACAGATATTAGAAATAAAAAAAAGCTACAAAATATTTCAACGACAGAATAGTTGAAATGTTTTGCTGTAATTAATTATGAGAAATTTTCATAAAACACTATCTTTTAGTGGTAATTAGCTATCTATAAATATCATTTGCTATATAACGGATTGTAGATATGTTTTTTGTTGTTATAAAATGTAATACAGTAGCGAAAATAGGCGTGAATCAGGAAAGTTCAACTAATCAGTTGTTGTATTTGAATGTATTTGACTGTATTCATGGGGTGAAACATGAGATTACAACTGGACAAATTATTGTATTCGACTGTATTCACGACGTGAAACAGGGGATTACACTGTTTTTAAACGGAAAATGAATCAATTAACATAATAGACTCCTAATATAACTCAAAAAACTCAATTATAACAGACAAATTTTGTATTTCCAGTTATAAAAAAGATTCTCAACCGAAAAATATTTCAAAAACATAACAATCTTTAGAGAAATTATATAATACATTTGAATATATAAAATTATATTAATTAAAAATATATATTAATACATTCATAGCATATAGCGAGACAGTGAATAAAATAAAATACATATAATACAGCGGGATACATTGAAATATAATGAAAAAAAAGACAGACCTTGAATCTCACTGTTCCCACGCATCAAAATTACAAACAGGGTCACGGCGCCGTCGGCCATTCCATGGGCAATATGAAACCCCAAATCTCTAACTCTAACACTAACGCCGGCTCTAGGAAATTAAAGGAAACCGAGTGCAGGCGTAGACATTGGAAGCAGAAGAGAGACAATTGTCACGACCCAATTCCCAACTCGGTCGTGATGGTGCCTCTCATGAAGACAAGCCACCCAACAGAACATCAACGCCTCTTTATTGTTTAATTAGCATGAATAAGTCTAATATATTAATAAAAGCACCATAAGAACGGAAGAAACGAAATAAATAGGGAACCATCCCGATACAGCCCGAAATCGGGGTGTCACAAGTCACGAGCTACTACAGAGTTTACTAAAATTCCACAAAAATCTGGAGCTAGGAACAAAGTCTGAAGATAAGGGAGAAAACGGGGCTGTGGACGTCGACAACTACCTCGTCACTCCTAGTCCGCCTAGTCTGGAAAGAATCAGTGCTCAGGAAACGAACTTTGCTATGCCTGTATCTGCACACATGGTGCATGGAGTAATGTGAGTACTCTGACCCATTGAGTAATAAAAATAAATAATGACTGAGAGCATAAAAATCCCATGAAGGCACAAATAACGCTATCTCAAGCAGTAAAATCAGTTAAGCAGTAAACCAGTAAAAGTATCGAAAATTCTCTTTTAAAATAGTTAACGACAGATGTTCTCAACCAGTAAGCAATAACCAGGAACCTGCCCCTCGGGCGCAACATCAACTCTCAGTACAGCATCAGCCCCGCGGGCTCAATATCAGTCACACAATACAACATCAGCCCCTCGGGCTCACTCTCAAATCACATGGGTACCCGCGCTCACTGTAGGGGTGCAGACTCCGGAGGGGCTCCTACAACCCAATTGCTATATCATCATAAGGCCTGAAAGCCTGTACATATCAACATGAGGCCTGAAAGCCTTCTCACAATACATTCGAGGCCTGAAAGCCTCCTCACATATCGCTAGAGGCCTGAAAGCCTCCTCACATCACTCAACATATCCTCACATATGGCCTCGGCCTCAATTAGTCCAAAAATAATCATAAGCCCCTCGGGCATCAGCAAAACAATCATGCTCAACTCAAACACTAGTTCAAATATCAGTTAAAACTCAAGGTTGAGTAAAAATATAGTTGAGTTCATGAAACAGTGTAATTCAAATGGACTGAGTTCAAATAATATTTCAAATAGTGAGGAAAAGCATTGATGATAGCTCACAAGAGTTCAAACAGTCGGCAATAAGCCCCAAGTATGACAATAAACCCAAGTCATAGTGAAAAACAACAAGTCATAGCCAAATACGTGGTAAAATATTATCTAGACTGGACCAAGTCACAATCTTGTCGACGCCCCCTTTTTCCTCGCGGAATCGGGTTTACGACATTCGGGAAGACAACTCTTATCCCGTTTGGGAATTGGGTTTTTGGAGTTTGGAGAGTCGCCACCTAATGATTATAGTGCATTAGGACACTTTTAGAAGAATTAAAGATGCAGACCAGAGTTTTGGGTAAGGTCTTGAAATTATCTCGAGGGAAAGGTGTTAGGCACCCCTCAAGATCCACTAGTGTGGTTCCCGGTCATGCTACAATTGTGACTTTAAATGCAAATGCGAATAAACTAACAAGTATAACAGGAAGCACAAAAAGGTTAAAAGAAGTGCTGAAATTCAGAAAGAGAGGAGTTTAGTTGTAAAAGAAATGTGCAAGTAGAGGGAAGAAGTCAAGCAATTAGTGCAAGCAAACAAAAAAATATGTGAGAAACAGAAGTTGAAAGTGCAGCAGCTTTTAAAGCTAAAAAAAAAAATTTGTTAAACTAATAAAAGGAGAGGGGAGTCCTAGGTTTATACATTACATGGATCATTCGCACAATACTGGTACCCAATTGTACACATAGTGTTATCGTGTAATCATCATCTCCATGTCTACCCTTCCCATCCCGTTAAGGTATTAAAGCGCAGAACGGTATCGTTTAATTATCGCATGCTAATACCTGTCCCAATCCTATCAGTCCTGGGGTATTAGGACTTCTAATCCTAAAAGGAAAGAAATGGATGGAGGCCTTTGTGGAGTTTAAAGGATAAAATTCTAGCTCGACATTCAAAATAAGTATCAAATAAAGGGAAGAATAAACAAGCAAATAAGGCTCAAACAAACCCCCAGAAATCAAATAATCATATCGTTTAACATGTCTTAACAAATACTGATTTGGTTTTAGACTAAAATTAAGCAGTGAGCGGATTGGTTCAACACATATATTTGGACAGAAAGTCTGCATTAGGCAACTCGGATACAATTGTCAGAGACTAAGGCACTGAATTAATCGCGAGTTGATTTAAGAAAGTACTGATTTTAGAAGATGATTATGCAGAAGGGTTTTGAAGAAAAAGGGTATGCTGCAGACGTTTAGAGACTAGTTCAAAAGGGAAAACAAACTGCCTAATAGTGGTTAAACACAAAAAAGAAGAAGAAAAGTTTTGAAAATTCCAGAAGGGATAGAGTTATCTAAAGAAAAGAGTGATTTGCAGAACTGATTTAAAACGACGAGCTCGAAAGAAAGGAATTGAGTTGGAAAACACGTTTGGGCAGAATATTAGAAAGAAGCAGTTTCAGAAAAGATATGCCAGTTAAAGAAATAGATTTTTAGGGAAAAGTAAACGCTGATTTGAAACAAGTTTTATTAGAGACTACGTTTTGAAAAACATGTACTGACTTAGGCATGTAAGAAACGGCTAATCAATTGCTACTCCTGTTAAACAGGCTAAGCGAGTTTGATTCAAAAGAAGCTCCTATGGACATGATATCTACAAGTTATTGATTACCGAACCTGTTAATAAACTTGTGGACGGATGCTTGTGTATTAATCCTAAAGTTTGCCTAATGTCATGCGTATGCACATCCTATAGGCATGATATCTATAAATTTGCAGAAAATTAACTCCTATAGGTAGGATTTCTATATGCATAATTGCAGAAAGTGAGCGTTAAGTCCTATACACATGCTTTCTATGTGATTAAAACGGTCCTATAGGCAGGATCTCTAGACGGTTAAATAATAAAGTCCTAAGTTCATGATTTCTACCCTTTTGATGCAAGAAAGTAAAGACCCCTCCCACATCCCTTTACTATACTCCTCGAGTTTATACAAGTTATTACAAACCAGGAATATAGAAAAAATACATCAGAAGCTAACAGCTAGATCCGAGCAGCCTAATTCAACCTTAATGTCTAATAATATGTGATTGAGCCACTTCCGGGATCCAGATTTCCAAAGCCTTCTCTTTATCCAGGGTGTTTCGAAGTTCCAAGGAATCTCAGGGATTCCCGACATTGCTTACACCTAAGATACCATTAGAATAGAAACAGTGCAGTGTGGAAGAGCCAGCTCTCAGGCATCCAAGTTTAGAGGGAGATCAAGGTGTCCCAAAGCATGGCTTGCAAGAGAGGGGCAGAACTTAATAACTAAGAGTAAGTGCAAAGTGAAGGGGGATTGGGGAGCCATGACAGGTGGTGGTCATACCTAGCCACAAAGTAGGCTGGCACACCCCTGATCACCTGCTTGGTCAAACACATTAAGAGCATACCATTGAAGGTCAGACCATGGTCTGGACAGTTATTAGGACACAGCCAGACCCAAGTCTAAAGCTCAAAAACACATAAAGGGGGAAGAGAATGGGAACTGATTGAGTTTGGGATTCAAAGAATCCAATCCAGAATCATGGACAACAATATTAGAGTGTTGTCATGCCCTGAACCATAACTCACATATAAAGGGGTTTGAAGGTTTGGGATTCATAAAGTATCAAATTCATGACAAGCAACTGACAGGGTGCATACATAATTTAAATACTGGATTACAAAGGAAAGGGGGAACATGTTACAATATGCTAGAAACAAATGTCAACTAAAAGAATTGGACAGAAGTGGGCAGAAGTAAACACATTGTGGTAGAAGCATGTAAACTAACTGAGGCATACCAGTAGAGAAGCAAAAGAGTGCAGGAGAAAGAAAAGCAAACAAGTCCACAAAAGCACAAGTAAAAGAGAGAGAGTTTATAAGTGAGATTGACTTGTGAACTTAGATTGCATTCTGTGTTCGTGTGTGTTCAAAGAGAAGGGAGGAGAGTATTTATAGTTTGAAATCAGGCAGGGAACAACGTAAGAAAATAACCATGTATCAATTAGAATCAATTAGTAGCAGAAAATCCCTTTAATTGAGGAATTCAAATTTGAAAGGTAAAGGGCAAGAGTTATTTAAGGAAGGAGATCAAGTAAGCATATTGTGCATAACATACAAATAAGGGGTAAATACATAGGGATTTTAATTAAGGAAAGAATCTTTAAAACACACAGTCAGCTTAAATAAGGCAAGAACACGGTAAGTCAATTAACACATAGTAAATCAGGGAATCAAGGATTCAAAAATCAACAATGAACCCAGCCAGAAATAGGGGAGCCGAAAGGCCAAAGAAAGTTATCAAACCAGTCAAGGAAAGAATCAATCAACCTTACACAAGGAAGCCTGAGATTAGTCTAAGATTGAAAGTTATTTTGGAGGGACAACCAGCGTATATAAAGAGTGCACAACATCAGGCATGTACGGTTAAATAATGGCAAAGAGAAACAGTAGTGTTAGTGAAGCATGATAGTTAAAAAAAAAGAAGAGAGAATCAAAACTATGCTAAAGAGTGAAGCAAACGACCCTTCTGGGGAGTATAGTTTATTCCAAAGATTGCAAGAAAACCAAAATCTCATAAGGAACAGCAGTTAAACAAGAAAGACTTTGAATCTACTCGAGCAACTTCAAACAGACGAAGCAGTTTTCAGAAGCTCGAACAGGTCCAAAGAATTAGGGCTTTGAAGTCAAACACATTTAGAGATGATAAACAAATAGATCACGTAGCAAATAACCTCAGGACTCGACTGAACCCCAAATTTAGGGCTTTTGCCATCAATCGAGTGTAGAGGCGAAAGACAAGTAATCAAGCAAACATTATCATGAAAGCATTCAGAAACCTCAAAAGAAACTAAGAATCTTGACATGCTAATTCTAAAAAGACATAGAGACATAGTAAAAGGGGAAACACAGTAAAAGCACAACTTAATAAACACGGTAGGTGAACCATATGACAGAACACGTTAAGAAATCAGTAAAGGCTTTAAAATAATTTAACAAAACCCTAAATCAAAAATGATAAAGGTTTCGAAAATAGGGTTTTTTTGAAGAAAATCTTGGAAAAGTCCTCAGAAGCTCAAAGAGAACATAGATCTACAATGGATCTAAAAGAATCAGAAGAACCTCGAAGGTTTAGGGTTTCAGAAGAAACCCAAAATAGCTAGAAAGTCTTGGAAAATCACGATCTAAGCAGGAGATGTCAAGTCCAAGCTTGAACAGCCATGGCTGGCTGGAGCAAGGTCGGAGATAGGCCAAAGAACTCGAATCGAACAGGGTCTGGGCCAAGCCTCTTCAAGGTTTGGTTAGGGAACCAAGATAGTTGAGCACTTGAGAGCCTTAGGAGGTTAGTACAGGCCGTTAATGGCTTTGGAGGCCATAGATTCAGGTGACTTTAGGTAGTAATCGGAGGGAGGCTGCTAGGGTTTGTTGAGAGAGCTCGAGAGACGAGAGTGTTTGAAGGCGGCGGATTGGGGAAATGGGATAAGGTTAAGGGGTTGTTGGGAATTAATTAAGGAAAAGGGGAATCTGGGCCGTTGATCAAAATTATCAACGGCTCAGATTAAAAGGGGAACGGGCCGGTTGGGTTAATTAGGTGTTGGGTCGGGTGGATTAGGAAATGGGGTTAGGGAATTGGGTTCAATTTGGGGCTGAGATTGGGGCCCAATTTCGGTAAAAAAATGAAATGCGAAAAGGGCTAACTTTTTAAATAGCCACTTTTCCCTTGTTTAATTTATAAAAAATAGCAAAATAATTTCTGGAAGTAAATCAAAGGTGCTAAAATGGTTAATAATACATAATTATCAAATTAAAAATACTGGAGTCAATTCTATAAATATAAATACAATTAAATCTTAAAAGGGCTAATATTGCAATTATGTGCAATTTAGTTTTAAAAATACTAAATAAATTTGTAAAAAATATGCAAAAATCATGTTAGCCATATTTTGGTGTAAATATAAGAATAAAAATAAGTTGTCCACCAAAATGATAACTTTGGGAATAATTATTGGATTTTATGGTATAAAAATAGGTAATAAATTGGTTTAAAAATCATTAAAAATTTAGTAAAGTACCAAAACTCTTGGGTGCGCTCATATATGCACATATATGTTATTTTAAAAGTATTTTGGGTATAAAATGTACTTAGGGAAAAATACTAAATAAATTTGTAAAAAATATGCAAAAATCATGTTAGCCATATTTTGGTGTAAATATGAGAATAAAAATAAGTTGTCCACCAAAATGATAACTTTGGGAATAATTATTGGATTTTATGGTATAAAAATAGGCAATAAATTGGTTTAAAAATCATTAAAAATTTGGTAAAGTACCAAAACTCTTGGGTGTGCTCATATATGCACATATATGTTATTTTGAAAGTATTTTGGGTATAAAATGTACTTAGGGAAAAATTGGGTATCAATAGCTGCCCCTCTTTACCCGGGAAGGATGAAAGAGTTGTCGGGTAAAGATATGATGACCAATTTTGACCGAAAGCGGCGATTTGAAAAGAATTTGACTGAGCTCTGGTTTCTGAGTTGCCTACATATTTTTGATTTTACAGGAATCAGGCCGTATGTAGTTCAGGAACCATTGACGGAACATGCCGATGGAGATTCGGAAGGACGAACACGATGTTTTGGGGGAGGTAAGAGGTATTTTGAAGCTAATCAGCTGCGAGAACTGGAGCGGGATCGCTCCTGCTGAGACAACCGTTTCTAGTCGGTGTACCTGCAAGTGAGCAATATAGACGTATATTGTGCATAAACTTAATCGTGATGCAGGTTCCCGTCGGACCATGAATGTTGTCTTTGGATGGTCAGGATGACGTCCTCGGACCATGATGTCCTGGGCCATGAAGCGCAAAATAAAAGGATTCGCATGCTATCAAATGATGTTCTCGGGCCATGATAATGGTGCCTCCGAACCATGATTCCTTTGAATAATGATGTGCGGGATATAAAGTGGGGTCCTCGGGACATGGCATGGTGTTCTCGGGCTATGAAGATGATGCCTCCGAACGATGACGCCTTTGGATAGTTTGGAGATATTTCAGCCCATGAGATGCAAGATTTGGCGGTATTTCAGCCGACGAAAAAAAAAGTAAATGGGGCTATTTCAACCGATAGAGAATTTAAATAAAGTTTGGCGATGTTTCAGCCGATGCAAAAAAAAATGTAAATGGCGATATTTCAGCCGATAGAGAATTTAAATAAAGTTTGGCGATGTTTCAGCTGATTGCAAGACGTAAGTAAAGGTGGCAATATTTCAGCCAATAGAGAATTTAAATAAAGTTTGGTGATGTTTCAGCTGATTCCAAGACGTAAGTAAAAGGTGGTGATATTTCAGCCATGCAAGAGAAATAAAGTGGCGATATTTCAGCCATGCAAGAGAAATAAAGTGGCGATATTTCAGCCATGCAAGAGAAATAAAGTGGCGATATTTCAGCCATGCAGGAAAGATAAGGTGGCGATATTTTAGCCATGCAAGTGGAGGTAGAGCTTAATCTCGGAAGGCAGAAAGGTAGCCTTATGCAGATAATGCAGGATGGAGACAACGCTTAGTCTCGGAAGGCAGAAAGGTAGCCTTATGCAATGCAGGAAATGCAAATGGAGACAACTTTTAGTCTCGGAAGGCAAAAAAGTAGCCTTATGCAATGCAGGAAATGCAGATGGAGACAACGCTTAGTCTCAGAAGGCAGAAAAATAGCCTTATGCAATGCAGGAAATGCAGATGGAGACAACGCTTAGTCTCGGAAGGCAGAAAGGTAGCCTTATGCAGATAATGCAGGATGGAGACAACGCTTAGTCTCAAAAGGTAGAAAGGTAGCCTTATGCAGATAATGCAGGATGAAGACAACGCTTAGTCTCGTAAGGCAGAAAGGTAGCCTTATGTAGATAATGTAGGATGGAGACAATGCTTAGTCTCGGAAGGCAAAAGGTAGCCTTATGCAATGCAGGAAATGCAAATGGAGACAAGGCTTAGTCTCGAAAGACAGAAAAGTAGCCTTATGCAATAAGATAAAAGCGAATAGTAAGAACAAAAATTCTTAGCTGATAGCTGATCGTGATATTATGGCTGTTGGGGCCATTGCGTGCGGATAGAAAATGCGAATAGGCGCGACGGTTCAATGCGATTGCGTAACATGTTTTGTATCTTTGTGACTCGGGTGCCTGGATCCAAAGAAAATCGTGAGTTTTGTAAAGGGGAAAGGTTAGTTCGCTCTTCCGTGGCTTCCGTCGTCGTGCATCATTGGGGTAGCATCGCTAAACAGCAGCTATCATAGTTATGCATGATTTAACAAATATAACGTAAGTAGAAAATTGTTTTGTTTAAATGAACCAACGTCTGCGACATGGTTCAAAGCATTGCAACCTTTCTTGCTCCGGAATTTTGAGGGTCCTCCTCAAAATTCTGCCCCAGTTTACTGGGCTGGCACTTCTGACGTCTGCGCTGAACGGATGAAAAACCAACTTAGAAATTTTGAGGGACCTCCTCAAAATTCTGCCCCAGTTCCCTGGGCTGACATCCCTGGCGATGAGCGGCCGAAGACTGACTTCGGAATTTTGAGGGCCCTTCTTAAAATTCTGCCCCAGTTCCCTGGGCTGACATCCCTGGCGATGAGCGGCCGAAGACTGACTTCGGAATTTTGAGGGCCCTTCTTAAAATTCTGCCCCAGTTCCCTGGGCTGACATCCCTGGCGATGAGCGGCCGAAGACTGACTTCGGAATTTTGAGGGCCCTTCTTAAAATTCTGCCCCAGTTCCCTGGGCTGACATCCCTGGCGATGAGCGGCCGAAGACTGACTTCGGAATTTTGAGGGCCCTTCTTAAAATTCTGCCCCAGTTCCCTGGGCTGACATCCCTGGCGATGAGCGGCCGAAGACTGACTTCGGAATTTTGAGGGCCCTTCTTAAAATTCTGCCCCAGTTCCCTGGGCTGACATCCCTGGCGATGAGCGGCTGAAGACTGACTTCGGAATTTTGAGGGCCCTTCTTAAAATTCTGCCCCAGTTCCAATAATAGGGGGACATGAAATTTTTATTAAATTGTGACCGAACCCATAGGGCTACCTACATATCCCCTCTTAAACGGGAATCAGGTCAGGCATAGTTCAAATTATATCATAAAGGGAATCATAAGTGGTTACACATAGTATCGTTTCACTGCATCTGAATTGATTGGCTTTGGCCAGACTTCTCCATCCATTTCTGCAAGAATAAGGGCTCCTCCAGGTAGAACCCGATGAACCATGTACGGTCCTTGCCAGTTGGGAGAGAATTTTCCCTTAGCTTCGTCTTGATGTGGGAATATTTTCTTCAGCACCAACTGCCCTGGTGTAAACTTCCTTGGCTTAACTCTTTTTTTGAAGGCTCTGGACATTCTGTTCTGATATAACTGACCGTGGCAAACTGCATTCATCCTTTTCCCATCTATAAGGGCTAACTGCTCGTAGCGACCTTTTGCCCATTCTGCGTCGTCCAACTCTGCTTCTTGTATGATCCTTAAGGAGGGAATCTCTACCTCAGTGAGGATGACCGCCTCTGTACCATAGACCAACATGTAGGGAGTTGCTCCGGTCGATATGCGAACTGTGGTGCGGTATCCCAGTAAAGCGAATGATAACTTCTCATGCCATTGTTTGTGACTTTCGACCATCTTCCTTAGTATCTTCTTGATATTCTTGTTGGCTGCCTCTACAGCTCTATTCATCTGAGGCCTGTAGGCTGTAGAGTTCTTGTGTTTGATCTTGAATGCCTCACACATTGCTTTCATCAAGTTGCTGTTGATATTGGAACCATTATCAGTGATGATTGATTCCGAAATTCCGAATCGGAAAACAATACGGTCACGGACGAAATCTGCCACAACTTTCTTAGTCACTACTTTGTATGATGCTGCCTTAACCCATTTAGTAAAATAATCAATTGCCACCAGGATAAATCTGTGCCCGTTTGATGCGGCGGGATCGATAGGTCCAATGACATCCATTCCCCAGGCGGCAGATGGCCATGGTGAGCTTGTTGCAGTAATCTCGTTTGGAGGCACCTTTATCATGTCTGCATGTATCTGATAGCGATGGCACTTGCGAACGTACTGGATACAGTCTGTTTCCATAGTCATCCAAAAATACCCTGCTCGGAGTATCTTCTTTGCTAAGACAAAACCATTCATGTGTGGCCCGTATGTCCCTGTGTGCACTTCGTCCAATAGTCTGGATGCTTCTTTTGCTTCGACATACCTTAGCAAACCCAAATCAGGAGTCCTCCTGTACAGGATTCCTCTGCTGTGAAAGAAGTTGTTGGATAATCTCCTAAGTGTGCGCTTCTGAGTAGCGTTGGCAAGTTCTGGATATTCTCCTGTTGTCAAGTACTCCTTGATATTATGGAACCATGGTTTTCCGTCTGCTTCTTCCTCAATGTGAGCACAATAAGCTGTCTTATCATAAATCTTTACGGGGATGGGATCAATGAAATTCGCGTCTGGATGCTGGATCATGGATGATAATGTAGCTAATGCATCAGCGAACTCGTTCTGGACCCTGGGGACGTGCTGAAATTCTGTCTTTGTGATCTTTTCCTCAACTCCTGTATGTGATGCAAATAGGGAAGTATCTTAGAGTTTTTGGTGGCCCATTCTTCTCGAACTTGATGTATGAGCAGGTCCGCTTCCCCGATCACTAGTAACTCTTGAATGTTCATGTCAATGGCCATCTTGAGTCCCAGGATGCAAGCTTCGTATTCGGCCATATTATTTGTGCAAGGGAACCTGAGCTTGGCGGATAATGGGTAATGCTGGCCGGTTTCTGATACTAGGACTACTCCTATGCCAACTCCTTTGAAATTTGCGGCTCCGCCGAAAAACAACCTCCAACCATCGTAGGATTCTACAATATCTTCTCCTACAAAGGACACTTCTTTATCAAGAAAATACGTTTTCAAGGGTTCGTATTCTCCTTAAATAGGGTTCTCGGCAAGGTGATCTGCTATGGCTTGGCCCTTGATTACTTTCTGAGTCACTTAAACAATGTCGAATTCACTAAACAAGATTTGCCACTTGGCGAGCTTGCCAGTGGGCATGGGCTTCTGGAAGATATACTTCAACGGGTCCATCCTAGATATGAGATAAGTAGTGTAGGCATAGAAATAATGCCTCACTTTCTGAGCTACCTAAGTCAGAGCACAATAGGTGCGCTCCAATAGAGAATACCGGGCCTCGTATGGGGTGAACTTCTTACTGAGATAGTAGATGGCTTGATCCTTCCTAACTATTTCATCATGTTGCCCCAGAACACAACCGAATTCTCCGTCCAAAACCACGAGATAAAGTAATAGAGGCCTCCCTGGTTCGGGCGGAACCAAGACTGGCGGCGTTGATAGGTATTCCTTGATTCTGTCGAAGGCTTCTGACAATTGTCGGTCCATCTAGTAGCAGCATCTTTCTTCAGCATTTTAAAGATGGGTTCACAAATGACTGTGGATTGGGCTATGAACCAGCTGATATAGTTGAGTCTTCCCAAGAAACTCATCACGTCCTTCTTGTTCTTTGGCGGTGGCAATTCTTGAATGGCTTTGACCTTTGATAGGTCCAATTCTATCCCTCGACGGCTCACGATGAAACCCAGTAGTTTTTCGGCAGGAATCCCGAATGCAGACTTGGCAGGATTCAGTTTCAGATTGTACCTTCTCAGTCTGTTGAAGAACTTTCTCAAATCTCCCATATGATCAGTGGATTTCTTGGATTTGACGATGATGTCATCCACATATACCTCGATCTCCTTGTGTATCATGTCGTGGAAGATAGTAGTCATGGCTCTCATGTAGGTGGCGCCAGCATTCTTTAACCTGAATGGCATCATTTTGTAACAATACATTCCCCACGGTGTGATAAAAGCCGTTTTCTCTGCATCTTCCTCATCCATCCATATCTGATGATACCCAGCGAAACAATCAACGAAAGACTGCAACTCATGCTTGGTGTCGTTGTCGATAAGAATATGTATGTTTGTCAAGGGGAAGTCGTCTTTGGGATTGGCCCGGTTGAGATCCCGGTAGTCGACACATATTCTAACCTTCCCATCCTTCTTTGGTACTGGCACGATGTTGGCTAACCATGTTGGATACTCTACCACTTTGAGAACCTTAGCTTTGACTTGCTTAGTAACCTCTTCTTTGATTTTCAAACTCATGTCAGGCTTGAATTTCCTGAGCAGTTGCTTTACCGGTAGACATGCTGGATCTGTTGGCAACTTATGAGCTACACTGGCCGTGCTGAGACCAGTAATATCATCGTACGACCAGGCGAATATGTCCTCATATTCTTTTAAAAATTTCGTATATTCTTCCTTCTCTGATGGCGACAAGTGAACGCTGATGCAAGTTTCTTTGACATTTTTCGTATCTCCCAAATTAATGACCTTAGTTTCTTACAGTTTGGACTTAGGTCTATTTTGAAAATTCTCAATCTCTGTGACGACCTCTTCAGGTATCTCATCTTCTTCTGAGTCTATATCCTTTTTTTGCGTTTTTTCGTTGCAAGTCACAGTCATTGGTTCATCGTCAAAGTAAGTAACTGAAATGCTTTGATTAAATTCATAATTGTTTGGAACATCAGAGCTCTTTTCAAAATTAAAGATAATGCGGAAATAAAATCAGCTAGTAAAAAGTACAATAAGATGCACGGTGCTTTTGTTTAGCCTTGCTACCCCGAAGCTTTTCGGGACCTGGTGGTTCTGATAGTTCAATTATTGAGATGTGCCCTTCTGCTTAAGATGATCATGCAAGAGTGCATGAACTAACCTTTGGGGAAGGGGAATAAAACAAAAAGTAAAAACAAAAAGGTAACAAGTTAGTAAAGATTATGAGGAGAAAACGTTGCGATATTTAAACACATAGTGCAAGAATATAAATCGTGTCCTAAATTGGGTGCCTCGTTGTGCCCGAGGTAGGCCTAGCGACAAATAGTTTTGGAGAACTTATAATGCTAAATGACTCATTTTATTGATAAAAATAAGACGAATCCAAAACGATGCTAAATAACAGAAAGTAAAATATCACTAGTGGCCATTGGCCTTATTACATTAGAAATAAAAAGACTCCTAACTACTTGGTCCCAGAAGGACCTTCCCCGGATTCGGCATCTTTGTCTCCCTTGAACAGTTTCACTAGCTCGCGTAGTCCTAGTAACAAATAAGCTCGGGCTAGATGTCCGCCAACATTTCCATTGCAGCCTCTATGATTTTGTCGTCAGGCTGGTTCTCTAGAAGTGAAGGCAAATTCCCTAAGTATTTGCGGAT
Source organism: Nicotiana glauca (assembly GCA_026770625.1). Taxonomy (NCBI): domain Eukaryota; kingdom Viridiplantae; phylum Streptophyta; class Magnoliopsida; order Solanales; family Solanaceae; genus Nicotiana; species Nicotiana glauca. Next base: position 94,034 of record MU761308.1, on the reverse strand, counting down.
AAGCGTCTGATCAAGTGGAGGTCTTTCCACCAATTTAGCAGCCTTGGATGAATGTTGGTTACCATGCCAAATCTGGGGACTTCATGCCTCATTTTCTGCAAAACAGAGCGTTAGGCCCTTACCCCATCAGACTCGACTATTTAAACCAATAATTAGCATAGCAAGCATTTAGTTCTCCAAATAAATGCACAGAACATGGAGGTGTCCGTTTGGGTTTCAAGAAAAGTCGGTGGACTTTGGACAAGGCTATCTTAATGAGTCATTATGTGGACAACATAACTGACTCGGCTAGGTTTGATCATGATGCATGTACAGTTTAAATGGAATAAGGTTTCTATTGGGTGTTAGACAGGTACCCTTGAGCGGACAACTCAAGCGGGAAAGGCACGGAACCGTCGACTGCACCGCTGATCGACTGGTTTTACCGCAAATATGCCTTTGCCAAATTTAGAGGATGATAGTATTGGAAGTGCGCAACTACTCATTATAAGTGTTGCTATAGTATTTGTTTGGAACAAGTGGAATATGATATTGAAGATGTAGTTTACAAGAATGAAACATATTGACATGTATTTTCACTTTCATAAAATAAAGTTTACAATGATTGCTAAAAAATTACAACAACATTGATGGGAAAGCAGTAAATGGAAGTAATTAAAGAAACAAAAGAAACAAGTCAGTTTCAAATAAAGGCATTAAATAAGGCAATAAAGAAAGCGGTAAAGTCACATATAGCATGCAATGGTAAAAGCCTAAAGAATCCCTAGCAGAGTCGCCATGCTGTCGACGTCCCCTTTTTCCTCGCGGAATCGGGTTCACAACAGTCGGGAAGACAACTCTTATCCCGTTTGGGAATTGGGTTTTTGGAGTTTGGAGAGTCGCCACCTAATGATTATAGTGCATTAGGACACTTTTAGAAGAATTAAAGATGCAGACCTGAGTTTTGGCTAAGGGCTTGAAATTAAGGGAAGGTGTTAGGCACCCCTCAAGATCCACTAGTGTGGTTCCCGACCATGCTACAATTGTGACTTTAAATGCAAATGCGAATAAACTAACAAGTATAACAGGAAGCATAAAAAGGTTAAAAGAAGTGCTAAAATTCAGAAAGGAAGTAGTTTAATTGTAAAAGAAATGTGCAAGTAGAGGGAAGAAATCAAGCAATTAGTGCAAGCAAACCAAAAAATCGTGTGAGAAACAGAAGTTGAAAGCAGCAGCTTTTAAAGTTAAAAAAAAAAATTGTTAAACTAATAAAAGGAGAGGGGAGTCCTAGGTTTGTACATTACATGGATCATTCGCACAATACTGGTACCCAATTGTACACATAGTGTTATCATGTAATCATCATCTCCATGTCTACCCTTCCCACCCTGTTAAGATATTAAAGCACATAACAGTATCGTTTACTTATCGCATGCTAATACCCGTCCCGATCCTATCAGTCCCGGGGTATTAGGACTTCTAATCCTAAAAGGAAAGAAAGGGATGGAGGCCTTTGTGGAGTTTAAAGGATAAAATTCTAGCTCGACATTCAAAACAAGTATCAAATAAAGGGAAGAATAAACAAGCAAATAAGGCTCAAACAAACCCCCAGAAATCAAATAATCATATAGTTTATCATGCCTTGACAAATACTGATTTGGTCTTAGATTAAAATTAAGCAGTGAGCGGATTGGTTCAACACATATATTTGGACAGAAAGTCCGCATTAGGCAACTCGGATACAGTTGTCAGAAATTAAGGCAATGAATTAATCGCGAGTTGATTTAAGAAAGTACTGATTTTAGAAGATGATTATGCAGAAGGGTTTTGAAGAAAAAGGGTATGCTGCGGACATTTAGAGACTAGTTCAAAAGGGAAAACAAACTGCCTAATAGTGGTTAAACACAAAAAAAAGAAAAGTTTTGAAAATTCCAAAAGGGATAGAGTTATCTAAAGAAAAGAGTGAGTTGCAGAACTGATTTAAAACGACGAGTTCGAAAGACAGGAATTGAGTTGGAAAACACGTTTGGGCAGAATATTAGAAAGAAGCAGTTTCAAAAAAGATATGCCAGTTAAAGAAATAGATTTTTAGGGAAAAGTAAACGCTGATTTGAAACAAGTTTTATTTGAGACTACGTTTTGGAAAACATGTACTGACTTAGGCGTGTAAGAAATGGCTAATAAATTGCTATTGCTGTTAAACAGGCTAAGCGAGTTTGATTCAAAAGAAGCTCCTATGGACATGATATCTACAAGTTATTGATTACCGAACCTGTTAATAAACTTATGGACGAATGCTTGTTTATTAATCCTAAAGTTTTCCTAATGTCATGCGTATGCACATCTTATAGGCATGATATCTATAAATTTGCAGAAAATTAACACCTATAGGCAGGATTTCTATATGCATAATTGCAGAAAGTGAGCGTTAAGTCCTATAGACATGCTTTCTATGTGATTAAAATGGTCCTATAGGTAGGATCTCTAGATGGTTAAATAATAAAGTCCTAAGATCATAATTTCTACCCTTTTGATGCAAGAAAGTAAAGACCCCTCCCACATTCCTTTACTATACTCCTCGAGTTTATATAAGTTATAACAAACCAGGAATATAGAAAAAATACATCAGAAGCTAACATCTAGATCTGAGCAGCCTAATTCAACCTTAATGTCTAATAATATGTGATTGAGCCACTTCCGGGATCCAGATTTCCAAAGCCTTCTCTTTATCCAGGGTGTTTCAAAGTTCCAAGGAATCTCAGGGATTCCCGGCATTGCTTACACCCAAGATACCATTTGAATAGAAACAGTGTAGTGTGGAAGAGCCAGCTCTCAGGCATCCAAGTTCAGAGGGAGCTCAGGGGGTCCCAAAGCATGGCTTGCAAGAGAGGGGCAGAACTTAATAGCTAAGAGTAAGTGCAAAGTGAAAGGGGGATTGGGGAGCCATGACAGGTGGTGGTCATACCTAGCCACAAAGTAGGCTGGCACACCCCTGATCACCTGTTTGGTCAAACACATTAAGAGCAGACCCTTGAAGGTCAAACCAGGGTCTGGACAGTGATTAGGACACTGCCAGACCCAAGTCTAATGCTCAAAAACACATAAAGGGGGAAGGGAATGGGAACTGATTGAGTTTGGGTTTCAAAGAATCCAATCCAGAATCATGGACAACAATATTATAGTGTTGTCATGCCTTGATCCATAACTCACATATAAAGGGGTATGAGGTTTTGAGATTCATAAAGTATCAAATTCATGATAAGCAACTGACAGGGTGCATACATAATTTAAATACTGGATTACAAAGGAAAGGGGAAACATTTTACAATATGCTAGAAACAAATGTCAACTAAAACAATTGAACAGAAGTGGGAAGAAGTAAACACATTGTGGTAGAAGCATGTAAACTAACTGAGACATACCAGTAGAGAAGCAAAAGAGTGCACGAGAAAGCAGAGCAAACAAGTCCACAGTAGCACAAGTAAAAGAGAGAGAGAGTTTTTTAAGTGAGAGTGACTTGTGAACTTAGATTACGTTCTGTGTTCGTGTGTGTTCAAAGAGAAGGGAGGAGAGTATTTATAGTTTGAAATCAGGCAGGGAACAAGGTAAGAAAATAACCATGCATCAATTAGAATCAATCAGTAGCAGAAAATCTCTTTAATTGAGGAATTCAAATTTGAACGGTAAAGGGCAAGAGTTATTTAAGGAAGGAGATCAAGTAAGCATATTGTGCATAGCATACAAATAAGGGGTAAATACATAGGGGTTTTAATTAAGGAAATAACCTTTAAAACACACGGTCAGCTTAAATAAGGCAAGAACACGGTAAATCAATTAACACATAGTAAATCAGGGAATCAAGGATTCAAAAATCAACAATGAACCCAGCCAGAAATAGGGGAGTCAAAAGGCTAAAGAAAGTTCTCAAACCAGTCAGGGAAAGAATCAATCAACCTTACACAAGGAAGCCTGAAATTAGTCTAAGGTTGAAAGTTATTTTGGAGGGACAACCAGCGTATATAAAGAGAGCACAACAGCAGGCATGTGACGTTAAATCATGGCAAAGAGAAATAGTAGTGTTAGTGAAGCATGATAGTAAAAAAAAAAGAGAGAATCAAAAGCATGCTAAAGAGTGAAGCAAACGACCCTTATGGGGAGTATAGTTTATTCCAAAGATTGCAAGAAAACCAAAATCTCATAAGGAACAACAGTTAAACAAGAAAGACTTTGAGTCTAGTCGAACAACTTCAAACAGACGAAGCAGTTTTTAGAAGCTCGAACAGGTCCAAAGAATTAGGGCTTTGAAGTCAAACACATTTAGAGATGATAATCAAACAGATCACGTAGCAAATAACCTCAGGACTCGGCTGGACCACAAATTTAGGGCTTTTGCCATCAATCGAGTGTAGAGGTGAAAGACAAGTAATCAAGCAAACATTATCATGAAAGCATTCAGAAATCTTAAAAGAAACGAAGATTCTTGACGTGCTAATTCTAAAAAGGCATAGAGACACAGTAAAAGGGGAAACACAAAAAAACACAGTAAATGCACAACATAATAAACACGGTAGGTGAACCACATGATAGAACACGTTAAGAAATCAGGAAAGGCTTTAAAATAATTTAACGAAACCCTAAATCGAAAATGATTAAGGTTTTGAAAATAGGGTTTTTTGAAGAAAATCTCGGAAAAGTGCTCAGAAGCTCAAAAAGAACATAGATCTACAATGGATCTAAAAGAATCAGAAGAACCTCGAAGGTTTAGGGTTTCAGAAGAAACCCAAAATAGCTAGAAAGGCTTGGAAAATCACGATCTAAGCAGGAGATGTCAAGTCCAAGCTTGAACAGCCATGGCTGGCTGGAGCAAGGTCGGAGACATGCCAAAGAACTCGAATCGAATAGGGTCTGGGCCAAGCCTCTTCAAGGTCTGGTCCAGGAACTAAGATAGTTGAGCACTTGAGAGCCTTAGGAGGTTAGTACAGGCCGATAGTGGCTTTGGAGGCCATAGATTCAGGTGACATTAGGTAGTAATCGGAGGTAGGCGGCTGGGGTTTGTTGAGAGAGCTCGAGAGACGAGGGTGTTTGAAGGCGGCGGATTGGGAAAATGGAATAGGGTTAGGGGGTTGTTGGGAATTAATTAAGGAAAGGGGGAATCTGGGCCGTTGATCAAAATTATCAACGACTCAGATTAAAAGGGGCACTGGCTGGTTTGGTTAATTGGGTGTTGGGTCGGGTGGATTAGGAAATTGGGTTCAATTTGGGGCTGAGATTGGGGCCCAATTCCGGTAAAAAAATGAAATGCAAAAAGGGCTAACTTTTTAAATAGCCACTTTTCCCTTGTTTAATTTATAAAAAAATAGCAAAATAATTTCTGGAAGTAAATCAAAGGTGCTAAAATGGTTAATAATATATAATTATCAAATTAAAAATACAGGAGTCAATCCTATAAATATAATTACAATTAAATCTTAAAATGGGCTAATATTGAAATTATGTGCAATTTAGTTTTAAAAATACTAAATAAATTTGTAAAAAATATGCAAAAATCATGTTAGCCATATTTTGGTGTAAATATGAGAATAAAAATAGGTTGTCCGCCAAAATGATAACTTTGGGAATAATTATTGGATTTTATGATATAAAAATAGGCAATAAATTGGTTTAAAAATTATTAAAAATTTGGTAAAGTACCAAAACTCTTGGGTGTGCTCATATATGCACATATATGTTATTTTGAAAGTATTTTGGGTATAAAAAGTACTTAGGGTAAAAATGGGTATCAATAATCCCCAATAGTAAATGACCCCGCGCTCGTTATTGAACGCGTGTCTCATCTCAACATAGCACCAAGTTGTGCAAATCCGGGGTTTCAATCCCTCAGGACATCATTTAAAATTATTACTCACCTCTAGCCGGCCAAAAGTCTAGCTCGCTATGCCTTTTCCTCTCGAATCGACCTCCTGGTGTGTCGAATCTAATCAAAACCACAAGGAATACGTCACAATAGGCTAAGGGAACATAACCCAATCGAAAATATGAAAAATCACGAAATTGGCAAAACCCGAGCCCCAGGCCCACTTCTCGAAAAAATTAGAAATTCACACCACCGGATTCCTTATCCCGCCACGAGTCCATACATATCAAATTTACCAAACTCCGAGCTCAAATGCTCCCTCAAACCTCTAATTTTCTTTCTCTTAAGTTCAAGCCCTAACCTCCATTTTTGACCTCTAATTCCTTGATTTTTCACCCTTAATTCATGTAATAACACACTAGATTTATGTTTTAGGCTCAAAATCCCTTACCTCAATGAAGTCCCTTGATTCCCTCTCCAAAATCGCACAATAACCTCCAAGCCCGATGTGAAAATGTTGAGTTCTTTCAAAAATTTGCGAAGATGGAATTAAATATCACTGACCAGGCTTTTTCTCTTCTGCGATAAATTTGTCGCTTCTGCGACTCTGCTTTTGCGGATTTTCTTTCACTTCTGCGGTTTCTCCAATTTTGCCCAGGACCGCTTCTGCAGTCTATTACTCGCACAAGTGAGACCGTTTTTGCGGTCCTCCTGTCCGCTTCTGTGAAAACTCCCCAGACTCCACTTCTCGCTTCTGCGGCTTCCCCTTCGCTTTTGCGGAACCGCTTCTGCGGTCCATTTCCACAGGAGCGAAAACACCAAATATCATAACCCTTCAGCAGTCTCCAAACTCCAAATTTCATTCTGTTAGCTATTCGAAATCACCCCGAGGCCCCCGGGACCTCAACCAAAAGGTCCAACGCATTCTAAAACATCATAAAAACTTGATCCAATCATCAAAACACATCTAACAACACTAAAATCATCGTTTATCACCGAATTCAAGCCTAAGTTTCTCAAAAGCTTCCGAAATACGCATTTGATCAAAAACCCGACGAAAACACCTCCGAATGATCTAAAATTTTGGACAAACATCCAAATTCACATAACGAAGCTACTGCAACTCAGGAATTCCATTCCGACCCTCGGATCAAAATCTTACCTCATACTGGCTCTCAGTCATATCTCCATGTCAAAGCCACTCGAACTGCCTACGTAGCTCTTCTCTCTGAGATTGCGGAACCCACTTCTCCAGAAAGAGAGTGGAGAACTCCTGACATGTCAAAGGCGCTGCACCTGCCGGCTACACTGCTAATACGCCTCCCAACAAGTGAAGGCAACCCCAATGAACTGAAATGAGGTGAATGCTACTCCACTCGACTCCAAAATCCCTGCCGTTCGAAGCATACACTGACACTTGTCGAGAAAACCCTGGGCATCCTCGCCCTGAGCACCACTAAAAATAGGAGGCTGGAGCCTTCTGAACCTCTCAAGACGACGCTGCTTATCATCTGGCATAGCTGGAACCACAAAGTCCTGAACTGGTGTAACCGGCTGTGCTGGAGCTGCTCCCGGTGTCTGCAATCCCTGCACTACCTGCTCAGGTGTGCGAGCAGCGGGGGTCTGATTGCCTCCCCCGACCTGAGAAGTAGCTGCTGCAGTAGAGGCTGAAACAGCCTGAGCCAGGCCAGTGCAAACTGATAATATCTGAGCCAAGGCCTCCTAAAGGCCCGAAATCACAATGGGCACTGCCGGTGCCTGGACAGGTGCTATTGGAATGTCTGTAGCTGGAGCCTGATCCTGAGCCGGGGCAACTGGTGGAGCAACAGGTGTTGCCCTCTCGGTTCTGCCTCTACCACGACCACGACCGCATCCACGGCCTCTGGTGCCCTCAGTAGGTGGTACGGGTGGTCGTCCGCCTCGTCCTGTAGCATGAGTCCTCGCCATCTGCGAGAGAATAGAACACAAAAGTTTAGTTCTCGGATCAACATAGTCGCACGACAAGAATTTCAAGATTATGAAGTTTTTCCTAAAGGTTTTGCAGCTTCTCGAGGATAAGTACAGACGTCTCTGTACCGATCCGCGAGAATCTACTAAACCTGCTCATGACTCGTGAGACCTAGTAACCTAGGCTCTCATACCAACTTTGCCAATTCAAACCTAATTCTACACTGGACCTCCAAAATCAATTCCAATCACACTCCTAAGTCACAAATCATCCCCCGAAGCTAACCGAATCACCGGAAGTCACATCCGGGCCCTCTAACTTAATAGCCAACATCCGATTGACTTTTCCAAAATAAGCCTTCCTTAAAGAGAAGTGTCTCATTTCCATCCAGAATCGATCCAAATCAACTCATTCACATAAGACTCGTATAATAACACATAAGGAAGCATAAAAAATAGGGGAAACAAGGCGGTAACTCACGTAACGACGGGCCGGATCATCACATCCTCCCCAACTAAAACAAACGGTCGTACTCGAACGGGTCAAGATACATACCTAGAGCCATAAACATGTGAGGATATCTGCTCTGCATCTCCCGCTCGGTCTCCCAAGTAGCCTCCTCTATGGGCTGACCTCTCCACTGCACTTTTACTGAAGCTATATCCTTTGATCTCAATTTTCGAACCTGACAACCCAAAATAGCCGCTGGCTCCACATCATAGGTCAAATCATCATACAACTGAACAGTACTGAAGTCCAAAACATAGGACGGGTCCCTAACATACTTTCATAGCATAGATACGTGAAACACCGGGTGCACGCCCGAAAAGCTAGGTGGTAAGGCAAGCTCATAAGCCACCTCCCCAATCCTCCTAAGTACCTCAAAAGGCCCAATAAACAGCAGACTCAACTGCCCTTTCTTTCCAAACCGCATTACACCCTTTACGGGCAAAACCTTCAACAAGACCTTCTCACCCACCATATATGACACATCCCGAACTTTCCGGTCCGCATAACTCTTCTGATGCGAGCGTGCTGTACGAAGCCTCTCCTGAATCAGCTTCACTTTCTCTAAGGCATCCTGAACCATCTCTGTCCCCAATAACCTAGCCTCGCCGCGCTCGAACCATCCAACAGGAGATCTACACCGCCTCCCATATAACGTATCATACGGAGCCATCTAAATGCTTGACTGATAGCTGTTGTTGTAGGTAAACTCTGCAAGCGATAAAAACTCATCCCAAGAACCCCCAAAATAAATAACACTGGCAATCAACATGTCCTCCAATATCTAAATGGTACGCTCGGACTATCCGTCTGTCTGAGGATGAAATGCTGTGCTCAACTCTACCTGCGTACCCAACTCGCGCTTAAATGTCCTTCAGAACTAAGAAGAGAACTGAGTACCCCTATCTGAGATAATAGACACTGGAACCCCATGCAATCAGACAATCTCCCAAACAAAGATCCCTGCGAGCCGCTCCGAAGAATAGGATGTACATACCAAAATAAAGTGCGCGGACTTGGTCAGCCTATCCACAATCACCCATATCGAATTGAACTTCTTCAAAGTCCGAGGGAGACCACTCACAAAATCCATAGTAATCCTCTCCCACTTCCACTCTGGAATAATCATCCGCTGAAGTACACCACCCAACCTCTGATTCTCGTACTTTTCCTACTGACAGTTGAGACACCAAGCCACAAACCCTACTATATACTTTTTCATCCTTCTCCTCCAGTAGTGCTGTCTCAAATCCTGATACATCTTCGCGGCTCCTAGATGGATGGAATACCGCGAGCTGTGGGCCTCCTCCAATATCATCTTTTGAAGCCCATCCACATTGGGCACGCAAATCCGGCCCTACATCCTCAATACACCATCATCATCAATAGTCACATCCCTGGCATCATCATACTGAACCCAGTCCTTAGCAAATGTGGATCATCATACTGACGCTCTCTGATGCGATCATATAAGGAAGACCGAGAAACCACACAAGCTAACACCCGATGGGCTCCGAAATATCTAGTCTCACCAACCGATTGGCCAAAGCCTGAGCATCAGCTGCAAAGGGCCTCTCCCCAACTGGAATATACACCAAGCTCCCCATACTAACTGCCTTCCGGCTCAAAGCATCGGCCACTACATTGGCCTTCCTTGGGTGATACAGAATGGTGATATCATAGTCCTTAAGCAAATCTAGCCATCTCCGCTGCCTCAAATTAAGGTCCTTCTACTTGAACAGATGCTGAAGACTGCGATGATCGGTGAATACCTCACAAGATACACCATACAAGTAGTGCCTCCAAATCTTCAAAGCATGAACTATAGCAGCCAACTCCAAATCATATATAAGGTAGTTCTTCTCGTGGGGCTTCAACTGACGAAAAGCATAAGCAATAACTCTACCCTCCTGCATTAATACACATTCGATCCCAACTCTCGATGCATCACAATATACAGTATAAGAACCTGCGACTAAGGGCAAAACTAATACTGGAACCGTGGTCAAGGCTGTCTTGAGCTTCTGAAAGCTCTCCTCGCACTCGTTCGACCACACAAATGGAGCACCCTTCTGAGTTAACTTGGTCAAGGGCGTTGGAATATAGGAAAATCCCTGAACAAACCGGCGATAATAACCTGCCAACCCAAGGAAACTGCGAATCTCTATGGCTGAGGTCGGTCTAGGCCAACCCTATAACGCCTCTATCTTCTTCGGGTCGACTTGAATACCCTCGCTGGACACCACGTGCCCCAAGAAAGCTACTGAGCTGAGCCAAAACTCACACTTGGAGAACTTTGCATAAAGCTTCTCCTCCCTCAACCTCTGCAATACCACTCGCAATTGCTGTGCGTGCTCCTCCTGGCTACGCGAGTACACCAGAATATCATCAATAAAAACTCTAACAAATGAATCCAGATAAGGCCAAAATACACTGTTCATCAGATGCATGAACGCTGCTGGGGCATTTGTCAGCCCAAAGGACATAACAAGAAACTCATAGTGCCCATATCTAGTCCTGAAAGCAGTCTTTATAATGTTTGAATCTCTGATCTTTAATTGGTGATAGCCTGAAAGGAGATCAATCTTGGAGAATACACTTGCTCCCTGGAGCTGGTCAAATAAATCATCAATGCGTGGCATGGGATACTTGTTCTTCATTGTTACTTTGTTCAATTGCCTGTAGTCAATGCACATTCTCATTATGCCATCTTTCTTTTTCACAAATAGAACTGGTGCACCCCATGGTGACACACTCGGCCGAATGAACCCCTTATCTAGGAGTTCCTGAAGCTGATACTTCAATTCTTTCAACTCTGTTAGTGCCATAAAATATGGAGGAATGGAAATGGGCTGAGTGCCCAACACCAGGTCAATACCAAAATCAATGTCCCTGTCCGGTGGCATGCCCGACAAGTCTGCAGGAAACACATCGGGAAACTCCCTCACAATTGGGACCGAATCAATGCTAGGAGTCTCAGCTCCAACATCCCTCACAAAAGCCAAATATGATACACAACCTTTCCCAACCATACGCTGGGCCTTTAGGAAAGAAATCACCCTGCTAGGCACATAGTCAGTCATACCACGCCACTCGATCCTCGGAACACCCGTTATAGCAAGAGTGACTGTCTTAGCATGATAGTCCAGAATATCATGACACGGAGATAACCAGTCCATGCCCAAAATAACATCAAAATCTACCATGCTCAACAACAATAGATCAACTCGGGTCTCCGGACCCCCAATAGTCACCAAACACGACCGATATACACGGTCTACAATAATAGTATCACCCACTGGGGTAGATACATGCACATGTAAGGATAGACACCCTCGGGTCGTACCCAAATGATGAGAAAAATATGAAGACACATAAGAATAAGTGGAACCGGGATAAAATAAGACTGAGGCATCCCTGTGGCATACTAAGATAATACATGTAATGACGGCATCTGAAGCAATGGCATCTGTCCTGCCCTGAAGAGCATAAAAACAGGCCTGACCACCGCCCGATCGGCCTCCCCCTCTGAGGCGACTCCTGGCTGCCTAACCCTCACCCCTAGCTGGCGGGGAGGGTGCTAAAGAAACTGGACCAGAAGATGAGGGCTGACCCCTCTACTGAGATGAGCTACCAGCTCGATGAGGACACTGCCTCCACATATACCCAAACTCTCCGCACTCATAACAACTCTCGGGTGCTGGAGAATGGGGCTGAAGGGAACCCCGCGCACCGGAGTGACTAGCTGACGCACTCGGCCTGGAAGAACCCTGAACAAATGGAGCTCGAGATGAACCCTGTGCTGGAAGAGCACTAAGAGATGGCTGAATCTGCTGATAACCCTGATGACCACGACCTGACGATGACCCACGATACTCGGAACGGGCCGACTGAGGAGGCCTGAAGGAACGACCTCTACCCTGCTGGAACTGTCCCCTAGACGAAGCACCACTGAAACTATCAGAACCTCGAGGCCTCTTAGACTCCCTCTCCTCTCTATCCTGACGGCGAGCCGTCTCAATATCACGAGCAATATCAACTGCATCCTCAAAGGAAATAACCAGAACTCTCTCTCGAGTCATTAGAACACGAAGGTCACAGTTAAGTCCATCCACAAACCTCTTGATCCTCTCCATATCGGTCAGAACTATCCAGGAGGCATGACGAGCCAATACAGCCCGAAATCAAGGTGTCACAAGTCACGAGCTACTACAGAGTTTACTAAAATTCCACAAAAATATGGATCGAGGAACAAAGTCTGAAGATAATGTAAATACAGAAGATAAGGGAGAAAATGGGGCTGTGGACGTCGACAGCTACCTCGTCACTCCTAGTCCGCCTGGTCTGGAAGGAATTAGCGCTTAAGAACGAACTTCGCTATGCCTGTATCTGCACACATGGTGCAGGGAGTAATGTGAGTACTCCAACCTAGTGAGTAATAAAAATAAATAACGACTGAGAGCATAAAAATCCCAAGAAGGCACAAATAACGCTATCTCAAACAGTAAAATCAGTTAAGCAGTAAACCAGTAAAAGTATGAAAAATTCTCTTTTAAAATAGTTAACGACAGATGTTCTCAACCAGTAATAAATAACCAGGAACTTGCCCCTCGGGCACAAAATCAACTCTTAGTACAACATCAGCCCCGCAGGCTCAGTATCAGTCACACAATACAACATCAGTCCCTCGGGCTCACTCTCAACTCACATGGGTACCCGCACTCACTGTGGGGGTGCAGAATCCGGAGGGTGCTCCTACAACCCAAGCGCTATATCATCATAAGGCCTGAAAGCCTGTACATATCAACACGAGGCCTGAAAGCCTTCTCATAATACACTCGAGGCTTGAAAGCCTCCTCACATCACTCAACATATCCTCACATATGGCCCTCGGCCTCAATCAGTCCAAAAGTAATCCTAAGCCCCTCGAGCATCAGCAAAACAATCATGCTCAGCTTAAACACTAGTTCAAATATCAGTTAAAATTCAAGGTTAAGTATTAATATAGCTGAGTTCATGAAACAGTGTAATTCAAATGGACTAAGTTCAAATAATATTTCAAATAGTGAGGAAAAACAGTGATGATAGCTCATAAGAGTTCAAACAGTCGGCAATAAGCCCCAAGTATGGCAATAAGCCTAAGTCATAGTGAAAAACAACAAGTCATAGCCAAATACGCGGTAAAGTATTATCCGGACTGGACCAAGTCGCAATCCCAATAGTAAATGACCACGCGCTCGTCATTGAATGCGTGTCTCATCTCAACATAGCACCAAGTTGTGCAAATCCGAGGTTTCAAACTCTCAGGACATCATTTAAAATCATTACTCACCTCTAGCCGGCCAAAAGTCTAGCTCGCTATGCCTTTTCCTCTCGAATTGACCTCCTCATACGTCTAATCTGATCAAAACCACAAGGAATACGTCACAATAGGCTAAGGGAACATAACCCAATCGAAATGACTCGAAAAATATAAAAAATCATGAAATTGGCAAAACCCGAGCCCCGGGACCACTTCTCAAAAAATTAGAAAATTCACACTATCGAATTTATTATCCCGCCACGAGTCCATACATATCAAATTTACCAAAATCCGAGCTCAAATGCTCCCTCAAACCTCAAATTTTCTTTCTCTTAAGTTCAAGCCCTAACCTCCATTTTTGACCTCTAATTCCTTGATTTTTCATCCTTAATTCATGTAATAACACACTAGATTTATGTTTTAGGCTTGGAATTCCTACCTCAATGAAGTCCCTTGATTCCCTCTCCGAAATTGCACAATAACCTCCAAGCCCGAAGTGAAAATATTGAGTTCTTTCAAAAATTCGCGAAGATGGAATTAAATATCACTGACCAGGCTTTTTCGCTTCTGCGATAAATTTGTCGCTTCTTCGACTCTGCTTTTGCTGGTTTTCTTCCGCTTCTATGGTATCTCCAATTTTGCCCAGGACCGCTTCTGCGGTCCATTACTCGCACAAGCGAGACTTCTTTTATGGTCCTCCTGTCCGCATCTGCGGAAACTCCCCAGATTCCACTTCTCGCTTCTGCGGCTTCCCCTTCGCTTTTGCGGAACCACTTCTGTGGTCCATTTTTGCAGAAGCAAAAACACCAGATATCAGAACCCTTCAGAAGTCTCCAAACTCCAAATTTCATCCCGTTAGCCATCCGAAATCACCCCGAGGCCCCGGTACCTCAACCAAAAGTGCCAACCCATTCTAAAAGATCGTCCAAACTTGCTCCAATCATCAAAACACATATAACAACGCTAAAATCATCGATTCTCACCAAATTCAAGCCTAAGTTTCTCAAAAGCTTCCGAAATACGCATTTGATCAAAAACCCGACCAAAACACCTCCGAATGATCTGAAATTTTGCACACATATCCAAATTCACCTAATGAAGCTACTGCAACTCTCAGAATTCCATTCTGATCCTCATATCAAAATCTCACCTCATATTGGGTCACGGTCATATCTCCCTGTCGAAGCAACTCGAACTGCCTACGCAGCTCCTCTCTCTGAGACTGCGGTACCCACTTCTCTAGAAAGAGAGTGGAGAACTCCTTCCATGTCAAAGGCGCTGCACCTGTCGGCCTACGCCGCTCATATGCTTCCCACCAAGTGAAGGCAGCCCTAGTGAACTGAAATACGGTGAATGCTACTCCACTCGACTCCCAAATCCCTGCCGTCCGAAGCATACTCTGACACTTGTCGAGAAAACTCTGGGCATCCTCGCCCTGAGCATAACTGAAAACAGGAGGCTGGAGCCTACTGAACCTCTCAAGATGACGCTGCTCATTGTCTGGCATAGCTCGAACCACAAAGTCCTGAACTGGTGTAACCGGCTGAGCTGGAGCTGCTCCCGGTGTCTTCAATCCCTGCACTACCTGCTCAGGTGTGCGAGCAGCGGGGGTCTGATTGCCTCCCCCGGCCTGAGAAGTAGCTACTGCAGTAGAGGATAAAACTTCCCGAGCCAGGCCAGTGCAAACTGATAATATCTGAGCCAAGGCCTCCTGAAGGCCCGGAATCACAATGGGCACTGCCGGTGCCTGGACAGGTGCAGTTGGAATGTCTGCAGTTGGAGCCTGATCCTGAGCCAGGGCAACTGGTGGAGCAACAGGTGCTGCACTCGCGGCTCTACCTCTACCACAACCGCGTCCACAGCCTCTGGTGCCCTCAGTAGTTGGTACGGGTGGTCGTCCGCCTCGTCCTGTAGCGCGACTCCTCTCCATCTGCGAGAGAATAGAACACTGAAGTTTAGTTCTCGGATCAACAAAGTCGCACGACAAGAATATGAAGTTTTTCCTAAAGGTTCTGTAGCCTCTCGAGGATAAGTACAAACGTCTCCGTACCGATCCGCGAGACTCTACTAAACCTGCTCATGACTCGTGAGACCTTGTAACCTAGGCTCTTATACCAACTTTGCCAATTCAAGCCTAATACTACACCAGACCTCCAAAATCAATTGCAATCACGCTCCTAAGTCACAAATCATCCCCCGAAGCTAACCGAATCACTGGAAGTCACATCCGATCCCTCTAACTCAATAGTCAACATCCAGTTGACTTTTCCAAAACAAACCTTCCTTAAAGAGACTAAGTGTCTCATTTCCATCCAGAATCGATCCAAATCAACTCATTCACCCAAGCATCGTATAATAACACATAAGGAAGCAGAAAAAATGGGGAAAATGGGGCGGTTACTCATGTGACGACGGGCCGGTCGTCATATCCTCCCCAACTAAAACAAACGCTCATCCTCGAGCGGGTCAAGAAACATACTTGGAGCCATAAACAGGTGAGGATATCTGCTCTGCATCTCCCGCTCGGTCTCCCAAGTAGCCTCCTCCACGGGCCGACCTCTCCACTGCACTTTTACCGAAGCTATATCCTTTGATCTCAATTTTTGAACCTGACGACCCAAAATAGCCACTGGCTCCACATCATAGGTCAAATCATCATCCAACTAAACAGTACTGAAGTCCAAAACATGGGACGGGTCCCCAACATACTTCCAGAGCATAGATACGTGAAACACCGGGTGCACGCCCGACAAGCTGGGTGGCAAGGCAAGCTCATAAGCCATCTCCCCAATCCTCCTAAGTACCTCAAAAGGCCCAATAAACCGCGGATTCAGCTTCCCTTTCTTTCCAAACCTCATAACACCCTTCATGGGCGAAAACTTCAACAAGAAGTTCTCACCCACCATATATGACACATCTCGAACCTTTCGGTCCGCATAACTCTTCTTACGTGACTGTGCTGTACGAAGCCTCTCCTGAATCAGCTTCACCTTCTCTAAGGCATCCTGAACCATCTCTGTCCCCAATAACCTAGCCTCACCGGGCTCAAACCATCAAACAGGAGATCTACACTGCCTCCCATACAACGCATCATACAGAGCCATCTGAATGCTCAACTGATAGCTGTTGTTGTAGGTAAACTCTGCAAGCAGCAAAAACTCATCCCAAGAACCCCTAAAATCAATAACACAGGCACATAACATGTCCTCCAATATCTGAATGGTACGCTCGGACTGTCCGTCTGTCTGAGGATGAAATGTTGTGCTCAACTCTACTTGTGTACCCAACTCTCGCTCAAATGTCCTCCAGAACTGAGAAGTGAACTGAGTACCCCTATCTGAGATAATAGACACTGGAACCCCATGAAATCGGACAATATCCCGGACAAAGATCCCTGCCAGCTACTCCAAAAAATAGGTAGTACATACCGGAATGAAGTGCACAGACTTGGTCAGCCTGTCCACAATAACCCAAATCAAATCGAACTTCTTCAAAGTCCGAGGGAGACCACTCACAAAATCCATAGTAATCCTCTCCCACTTCCACTCTGGAATAATCATTGTGAGCACGTGATTTTTGCCTCACATGAATCACTCCCACAAAATTAAAACAAAAAAATATTTGTTTTATTATGTGCAATTTTTTTGATTTTTTCGTGATATTTTAGTAATTGTTAGCATGTGTGTGTGTGTTTGTTGTTTAAATTAATAAAAAAAATACAAAAATATGTTGCATTTGCATGTAGGATTTAATTTTATAATTTTTGAAATTGAGTAGTAAATTACTTATTTCACAAAAAATGAAAAAATCACAAAAAATAACGTACTTTGCATTTCTAAGTGTTTAATTTCAAATTGTGTAATTTTCTTTTAAATTTAGTAGTTAATTATATTTGTTATAATTTTTATTTAGAATTAATTAGTATTTTTAAGTTAATTTGGTTTTATAATTTAATTTAGGATTTTTGGTTTTAATTTTGGAAAATAGTTTGGGATATAAATAGAAAAAGAAAAAAGAATTAAATGGAGGAGGAAAATTTGGGCCAAAATCATTAGCTACCAATTACCCGTCCAAACCACCCCCTTAGCCGGCCCAAATTCATCCCAGTCCAACCCGTCTCCCACTTAACCATACGATGCCATTTAAGCGGCCTTTGATCTGAGCCGTTGATTCGATTTAATCTGACGGTCAAAAACATGCCTCATGACCCGTTACCCAGCCCTGACCCGTTCCATCAGGGATCGATCTGGTCTCAAGATTGTCTAAACGACACCGTCTTATTTTGTGGATTTATCCAAGCCGTTGATCTTATTTTATGGAACAACCTAGATTCAATCCCTATGCCAGTATATAAGGGTCCTAACACTACCCCGCCCCCCTTCACTCGTCTCTCATCTCTTCAGAGACCAGGCCTTACTTTGCCGCTGACCGCCCGCCGGAAATCGCCCACGGCGGCGGTCAGCCACCAATAGCCTCCACCTTAACACCAAACACTCCCCTCGACCTCCTCTTCCCAGATATCCAAACCTCTTCCCTCGAATCCAAGCCAAACCCTTCGAATATCAATTCGAAGGGATGAACCCTAGCGCCACCCTCAAATTTTCCGGTAGCGGCACCACCTCTGTTTAATCCCAAACTAGAACCAAATAACCACCTCACCCCTCGTCTCAAATCCCCACTCCATTTCCTTCAAATCCCTCTAGAACTTCTAGAATTTCAGATAAAAAAGTGAACCCTAAAAATCCGAAATCAGGGTTTTCGTTCTAATTCGATATTGTCCATATGTTCTTTGAAAGAACACACGATTAATATAAGATTTTTATGAAAATCAAGGTATTTGAAGACTCAGGCCCAGTTCTGTCGTCCGAATCTTTTTAGGTATTTTTCTTTCTTTATCTCCTTTTCAGTTTTCTTTCTTTTCTACTCCTCTGTTTCTTCTTTTAATTCTTGTTTCGTTTAAATCCTTCGAGGGTTAATTGTCCAGGCATGATGTTGGTTGTCAGTATTGTTATCTTGTTAATATTAATTAGTATAGCCGTATTTTTTTTTCTGGTTTTGGATTAAGGCTGTCGTGACTTCTCTTTTGGGCAATTTTAGGTTAATTGTTAAACTGGCAAACTGTGACAAATGTGTTTGGGCTTATAAATATTGAATAGCCTGAAAATGAATTGAACAAGGTTTATTTGTCCCATTAACTTGGACAATTGGACCCATGGGCTCTGAATTGGGTCGTTTTGACCCAGTTTGGTTTCGAACAGGAGTATTCAGAGGTGTTTTGGGAATTAGGGTATCTATTGATTGATTAAGGGCTGCTAACCAATGTAGGGGTCAATAATTATTTTTAAAATGAAAGCACTAGCTTAGTGGGCTGCTAGAAAATAATGGGGCAATAGCTGGATTAAATTAACAAGCACTGAACTAAGTGGATAAATTAAAAATTGAAAGATAAGATTGATAGTGAGGAGTGCACTCACTGGTTGCCTATCTAAGAGGCTGAAAATCAGGGGAGTTGGGGATATAGAGAAAACACTGGAAAAAATACAGAGGAACATCTTGCAATTTGAGACCCTAAGGAAAAAAGCAGAGATTTTTGAGTGAAAAACAGACAGATAGAGAGGATAACATTCTGAAAAATTGAGAGAACACATGAAGTATTCTGAAATCAATAGACTATAGTCTGAAAATCTGAGAGCTTAGGAGAGATACACATTCAGAGGAGATACGGACACACATAGAAATATTCTGAAAATAAAAAAAAAGTCTGAAAATTGAATAGAGAGAAGATTCTGAAGATTTAGAAAGGTTTTAAAAACTGAAAAAATCCAGAAATCTAGGCTGCCTAGTTTACTATCTTGGCAAGGTTTAAGAGCTAAAAAATACAGAAAAGCATAGCCTGTGAAGTTTTACTAAGATGAAAACACCAAAATACTAGGGTTCTATTGGGAAATCTTGGGAAATTCTGGAGGTATTCATTTCAGGGCAAGTTCGAACAGTTAACAGCTAGAAATAAGTTGAAGTCTCGCTGATATTCAAGTTTGATTTGGTTTATTTTTGGTTGGAATTTGGTCTTGAATTTTGGTTTGGTTTCAAGTGATTTCTTAAATCATTTTCTGGGTTGATCATCCTGTTGCTATTGCTTTTACTGCTGACGTGCCTCACTTTATTTCCATTTTTGCTTTTCTAGGTACCCTTCTAACTCAATAACTGAGTATTGAATCATGTAAATCAATGATTGGATGGAATACAAGCTGATATTAGCCCAAATTTCTTCTATTTATTGTTTTGTGTTGTATTGAATACTTAGTTTCAATATCATTAGCATATTTAGAATGATGTGCAACAGGTTTTGTAATTTTCTTTTTTCATGACAAAATGAATCAGGGATCCAGTTATTTAGCTATATGACTGGACGTCCTGTTCTGAATCTCAAGTTAAGTTTTCATGGCTGATTAAGGATTCATGTAGATTTTTTTTACTGTAGGATGTTATCAGTAGTGTTAAATCTTTATGTGAGCTTGACTGGTTAGTAGGTGATGAGATTTAGATATGTTAATCAAGTGCAATGAACATTTAAGATCCCCAGGACTGTTGAATATGGGCTTGTGTATGTTTTCTTTGAATTTTGTTAAAAATTAGAGATGTTTAGTCAATTGTAATGGATATTCTATTTTTTTGGCCAAACAAATGATTACTTGTTTTTAAAAATTCATGCGTAGGTGATGTTTGATTTCTTTAAAGGTTATTAATTAGAAAAATGGATCAAAAAGAGCAGAACAGGATCATTATTTCTTGTGTTTATAAGTTAATATGCCCTTTGTGTTAGTTTCAATAGCTTCTTTCAAATGAATGTTGAATCAGGGGTTGATTACAATGTTTGTGCGGGGAAGTAATGAATATTGATTTTGTGCTGTGATGCGAAACAAAAATGTGCCCCATCTTGAGCCCATTATAGACCAATGTTGGCCTGGGCATTGAGGGTCTAGGCTTGCGAGCCATCAGGCTCTTTGTTGGGTTTGATTTTGATTTTTCTTTGGGCCTTTAAGGTTGGCCCAGCTTCAGCGTAGGATATTTTGTGGCTCCTCTAAGATTCGGATACTGGGCCCAGTGTTACAAATATCATGACATCAACAATTTGTTCATTAACAAGTGGGCTCATCTGGGCCCAGGTATCAGGCTGTTTTGCCTTCTAAAAACACGCCTCTTTGGTCCCTGAACAAGGACCTTGGTGGGTTTTGGGCCTGATAATAGGCCTGGCAGCCTTTGAGTGATTAAGAGTATAAATTTAAGTAAAATAGTCTTAATCTTTTTAGTATTAGTTTAATATCTAAAAATAATTAATAATCGCAGCAAGCCTTTAGGGCCGTTAAAATACGATTGTGGTTGCGTATACATTCGCGTAACACGACCATGATCCCAAAGTTAATTCGGAGTATGCGTTCGTGCAACTTCGCTCAATCTTTTCTTAATAATAGATAGGTTACTAGTTTTTTTTAATTTTTAGTTTACATAATTTCAGTAAAATCCCATATGGCCTCCTTGTAATTTCATAGGCTAGACATAAAATATTAATAATTAAATATTTCGTAGAATATCCTTTAGGGCCGTTTAAAATACCAAGTGTGGTTGCATATACGTTCGCGTAACATAACTACATTTCTAAAAACAAAACTGGAGTATGAGTTCGCGCAACTTTGGCCTAAACACTCTTAATAATAATTAAGCGTTATTGATTGTGGACACATCCGCGTGACATGATTTTTGACGCACCAAACGGGCGAGTCTACGTATGCGTAACCCTTCTCATGATAATTTTTTAATTAAAAGCGGTGAAAAGAAACAAATACACATAGGTTTAAAATCAGTAATTTAATAATTTAATAAGCCAAGTAGGATCAAAGTGACCGTTCTCGAAACACGGAACTCGGGAATGCCTAACACCTTCTCCCGAGTTAAAAAAATTCCTTACCCGGATTTATGATTCGTAGACTGTAATAACAGAGTCATTCTTTTCCTCGATTCGAGATTCGAACCGGTGACTTGGGATACCATAAATCTCCCAAGTGGCGACTCTGATTTTTAATTGAAATAAATACCGTTTTGAATGTCACTTCAAGTTGGAAAAAACTACTTTATTACTCCTTTTTACGGGGTGTAGTAGGTAAAAAGGAGGCCTGACAGCTCTGGCGACTTTGCTGGGGACATAACCCAGAACCACTGGTTCAGGGTTAGAAATTCAAACTTGGAATAATTGTTGTATTTGGATTATTTATTATCTGATTTTTTGATGTTTTGACTTAAATGTGACGACCCAAAGGGGTCATCACTGCAATTCTTCCTTGTTCCGTGCTTCTAATGCCTTGAAAACCTCGCTTTTAGTTACCTTGATTTGCGTGCGCAGTCCAGGCGTGAAGCCGAAAAGTTTTTATGTTAAAATATGTGAATTCTGTGGAAAACTTGAAGAATTTTGGTATTAATATGGATATAGTTGACTTTGGTCAAAATTTTGGGTAAACGGACCCGAATCTATGATTTGATGGTCCTGGAGGGTCCATAGAAAAATATGGGACTCGAGTATGTGCCCGGAGCCGATTTGATCACTTGAGTAAGTTCGTAGGATGTTATTGAGTTAGTGTGTGTGTTTGGTTGGGAGCCCCGAGGGCTCGGGAGTGATTCGGAGGTGGTTCGGGGTAGTTTTACACTTAGAAACATAGCAGGTTTTCTGCAATTTTTGAACAGGTCCGTTGTTCTACGCGAACGTGACCTTGTCCCGCATTCGCGATGCCTTGTTCCCCAGCCTTCTTCACATTCGCGGAAGCCCACCGCGTTTGCACTATTTGGTCAGCCCCTTCTTCGCGTTCGCGTGGCTTAAACGCGTTCGCATAGTACTGGTGACCCCTCTTCAATGCGTTCGCATACCTCCCCTCGCGAACGTATAGACCAACCTAGACCCCTGCCCCAATTTTCCTTCTTCGCATTCACATCACGCCCTCACGAACGCGATGCACCCCAGTTCCCCTTCATCGCGAACGCGACCAGTGTGTCGCGAACGCGTAGAACAAATGCCTCCAGTGATTTTGTTAAAAAAAGAACCTTCATTACGGGATTCCTTCATTATTTCCACACGAACTCTCCTCTTTCACACTCCATAGACGAATTTCAAGCTTTCCTTTCTCCATAGCTCTTTGGGTAAGTGACCTTAACTTCATTCCCTCCAAATTTCTTCATCTAATCACTAAATTCCTAGCCCTAAATCATGAATTCAAGGTAGAAATTAAGGGTTTTGGGTAGAACTAGGGCTTTGGGAATTTTGGGCGATTCAACCTCAATTTGGGGTCGAATCTTGAAAAAAATTGCATATTTGAACTCGTGGGGTTATGGGTGATTGGGTTTTTGTCCGAGCCTCGTGTTTGGACCATGTGGGCCCGGGGTCGAATTTGGGTATTTTTGGAAGAATGCTAGGAACTTCATTTCTAGGCTATGGCGTGATGGTTTTGAGTCTTTATTGATATTGTTGAATTAATTATGCATAGATATCATTGTTTCGGAGTATTGTAAAGGAAAGGCGGTATTGGAGAGTTGATTGCTATTCTTTGGGCCGAGGTAAGTGTTTGTTCTAATTTTGGCTTGAGGGAATATGATTAGGATATTATTTGTTACTTGCTATGTGAAGTCGGTATATGGGCATGGTGACGATTATCTATGCACCTGAGTTTAGTATGACCGTGAGTCTTATTTGTGATTGATTTGGATTTCGTGATGCACCTTCTTGATTAATTGATAAGCTTAATATAACGTG
>MU761308.1:39306-69797 GCA_026770625.1 Nicotiana glauca | reverse complement strand
CACTACTTCGCCGGGGTTAGGCCAGACACTTACCAGCACATGGGATCGGTTGTGCTTATCCTACACTCTACGCTCTTCTACGCAGATACAGGATTCGGACCGCAGTAGCAGTAGTGGTGTGGGTGTTAGCATTCAGATCCGCGGGACACCGAGGTAGCTTGCAGGCGTCCGCAGGCCCGACGTCTTCTCTATCCTTACTTTATTCTGTTGTCCCATGTGTTCGATAAAAACGTTTATATGTATTTCTTTCAGACATTTGTTTCAGTATTCTATAGTAGTCTGTGAGTAGTGACACCAGATACTGGGTAGAAGTGTAAATTGGAGTTTCGTATTTCAGTTTTCAGTTATTTAAACATTTTTAAAGTGTTCCGCTTTATTTTAATGTTTTCGTTACTATATTGTTTAAACAAAATCGATGATGTGTTTCTAAATGTTCGGCTTGCTTAGCTCCGACAGTAGGTGCCATCACGACTCCCGATGGTGGGAAATTCGGGTCGTGAGAAGTTGGTATCAGAGCTCTAAGTTGCATATGTTTGAGGGATCGGTACGGAGACGTCTGTATTTATTCCCCAGAGGCTACGGAGTTAGGAAAAGTTTCACTTTTGTTCTTTCTTGTCGTGCGATTCCATTTCTCAACACTTATTGTCTTTTCTACTCTGTTCTTTCGTAGATGGAAAGAACACGTGCTTCTTCTTCTACCGCGCAGCAGTCCAAGCCCCGAGTAGCAGTCCTAGAGACGGAGTTTCAAGCAAGTTATGAGGAGGAGGTTCCAGCTCCAGCAGCTCCGGCGGGCCCAACTCGGGTCCCAGAGGGGTTCATAGCCACCCCAGTTCTTCAGGACGCTTTGGTCAGATTGGTGGGCTTAGTGGAGAGTGTCATTCGAGCGGGTTTGCTTCTAGGGGTTCAGCCAGTTGTGGCAGGTCAGCCAGGCACAACGTCTCAAGCTGGGAGTGAGGCCACGTTTTAGGAGTCAACCTTCGTAGAGTTGAGGTGGTTCTGCCACAGGGAGGCGGAAGTAGGTCGGATAAGAGGCCCCGCCATGCAGGCAGATTCAGTGGTACCTCGTCTGGAGGTAGAGGTACTTATGGTAGGGGCCATGCTCCCAGTCCCTTTTAGTTAGCTTCCCCTGTCACTCAGGGTACTTCAGGTGGTCGTTCAGGTTGACCGGGTCAGCCCCAGTTTCCTCAGCTACAGTGTTTGTGTAGATGTTATGAGTGTGGTGAGTATGGTCACTACAGGAGGGTTTGCTCGAGGTTGAGGGGTGCTCAGCCGCAGCAGTCGAGGTTTTTCTATTCTTGTGGTGATCCAAGGCACATTGTTAGATTTTGCCCTCGCGTTTCAGGTGGTTCTCAGCAACAGGATCCTCGTCCTATGGTTTAGGCACCAGTTGCTCCACAGCCTGCCTAGCCAGCTAGAGGCGGCGATGGAGGACATAGAGGTGGAGGTAAAGGTCTTAGAGGTGGAGCTTAGACCGCCAGAGGTAGGGGTCAGCCAACAGCAGATCGTCCCAGGGATATGATTCAGGGAGGTTGGGCCCAACCCCGTTGTTATGCTTTGCCAGCCAGGCCAGAGGCTGAGTCATCAGATGCTGTGATTACAGGTACTATTCTGGTCTGTGATAGGGATGCTTCTGTGCTATTTGATCCCGAATCTACGTATTCATATGTGTCGTCTTATTTTGCACCCTACTTGGCTATGCCTAGTGATGCCTTGGGTATTCCTATATATGTATCCATGCCAGTGGGTGATTCTATAGTGGACGACAGAGTCCATCGTTCCTGTGTAGTAGTATTTGAGGGTCTTGAGACCCGTGTTTATCTATTGCTTCTAGACATGGTTGATTTTGATGTTATATTGGGAATGGATTGGTTGTCCCCGTATCATGCGATCCTGGATTGTCATGCCAAGACCGTGACCTTGGCTTTACCAGATTTGCCCCGATTGGAGTGGAGAGGAACCCCAAGACATGCCACCCACAGTGTTATTTCATATGTTAAGGCTCGACGCATGGTCGAGAAGGGGTGTTTAGCTTATTTGGCATATGTTCATGATTCCAGCACAGAGGTCCCGTCCATTGATTCTGTTCCTATTGTTCGGGAGTTCCCCGAGGTTTTTCCTTCAGACCTACCGAGCATGCTGCCCAATAGGGATATTGATTTATGTATTGATCTGGCACTAGGCACTCAGCCCATTTCCATTCCGCCGTATCGTATGGCGCCGCCAAAGTTGAAAGAATTAAAGGATCAACTCCAGGATTTGCTTGAGAAGGGTTTCATTAGACCCAGTGTTTCGCCTTAGGGCGCACCAGTGTTATCTGTGAAGAAAAATGATGGTTCTATGAGGATGTGCATTGATTACAGGCAATTGAACAAGGTGAAGTTTAAGAACGAGTATCCACTGCTGAGGATCGACGATTTATTCGACCAACTTTAGGGTGCGAGGGTGTTTTCAAAGATAGATTTGAGGTCTGGCTACCATCAACTGAGGATTTGGGCGTCTGATGTCCCTAAGACAGCATCTCGCACTCGGTATGGGCAGTATGAGTTTTTGGTCATGTCATTTGGATTGACTAATGCCCAGCAGCGTTCATGGAATTGACGAACCGAGTGTTCAGACCTTATTGGGACTTGTTCGTGATAGTCTTCATTGACAATATTCTTATATACTCCCGCATTCAGGAGGAGCATGAGCAACACCTCAGTGTGGTTCTTCAGACTCTGAAGGATAGTCAGTTGTATGCTAAGTTCTCGAAGTGCGAGTTCTGGTTGAGCTCAGTCGCCTTCCTGGGTGATGTTGTATCAGCAGCAGGTAATCAGGTAGACCCAAAGAAGATAGAGGCAGTCAAAAACTAGCATCGACCAGCTTCAGCTACAGAGATTCGGAGTTTCTTGGGGTTAGCAGGTTACTACCGTCGGTTCGTGGAGGGGTTTTCATCCGTTGCAGCCCCTATGACCAGGTTGACCCAGAAGGGTGCCCAGTTCAGGTGGTCAGACGAGTACGAGGAGAGATTTCAGAAGCTTAAGATGGCTCTGACTATGGCAGCGATATTGGTTTTGCCCACAGGTTCAGGGCCTTATACAATTTATTGTGATGCTTCCCGTATTGGGCTTGGCACAGTATTATTGCAGGATGGCAGGGTCATTGCTTATGCTTCAAGGCAGTTGAATATCCACGAGAAAAACTACCCAGTCCATGATTTAGAGTTGACAGCCATTGTTCATGCTTTGAAGATTTGGAGGCATTACTTATATGGTGTAACATGTGTGTTGTACACTGATCACAAGAGTCTGCAATACTTTTTCAAGCAGAAAGAGTTGAACTTGAGGCAGCGGAGATGGTTGGAGCTATTGAAGGATTATGATGTTACTATTTTGTACCACCTGGGGAGAGCCAATGCGGTGGCAGATGCATTGAGTAGGAAGTCAGCCAGCATGGGTAGTCTTGCTTATGTTCCGGTCAGCCAGAGACCACTTGCTTTGGATATTCAGACCTTGGCTAATCGGTTTGTGAGGTTGGATATTTCTGAGCCTAGCCGAGTTTTAGCTTGCACGATCGCTCGTTCTTCACTATTGGAGCATATCCGTGATCGGCAGTTTGATGATCCTCATTTGTGTGTCTTGAGAGACACGGTGCAGCGTGGAGGTGCCACGAAGGTGACCTTAGATGCGGATGGTGTTTTGAGGTTGCAGGGGCAAGTATGTGTGCCCAATGTCGATGGTATTTGAGAGTTCATCTTAGCGGAGGCCCACAGTTCTCGGTATTCTATTCACCCGGGCGCTGCGAAGATGTATCAGGACTTGCGGCAGCATTATTGGTGGCGTAGGACGAAGAAGGACATTGTTGCATATGTGGCTCGATATTTGAATTGTCAGCAGGTCAAGTATAAGCATCAGAGGCCTGGTGGTGTGTTTCAGAGGATTGAGCTTCCCGAGTGGAAGTGGGAGAGGATTACCATGGACTTCGTTACTGGACTTCCGGTGACGCGGAAGAAGTTTGATGCTATTTGGGTCATTGTTGATAGGCTGACCAAGTCAGCGCATTTCATTCCTGTTGCCACCACCTATTCATCGGAGAGATTAACTGAGATCTACATCTGGGAGATTGTTCGCCTTCATGGGATGCGGGCATCTATCATTTCGGACTGAGGTACGTAGTTTACCTCACGCTTTTGGAGAGTAGTTCAGCAGGTTTAGTTGAGCACAACATTCCATCCTCAGACGAACGGTCAGTCTGAGAGGACTATTCAGATATTGGAGGATATGCTCCGAGCCTATGTTATTGATTTTGGAGGCTCATGGGACCAGTTTCTACCTTTAGCAGAGTACGCCTACAACAACAGCTGCCAGTCAAGCATCCAGATGGCTCCTTATGAGGCATTGTATGGTAGGCGATATCGGTCTCCAGTCGGATGGTTTGATCCGAGAGAGGCCTGGTTATTGGGTACAGATTTAGTCCAGGAGGCCTTAGATAAGGTCAAGATCATTCAGGACAGGCTTCGTTCGGCTCAGTCGCGGCAAAGGAGTTATGCGGATCGAAAAGTTTAAGATGTAGCTTTCATGGTTGGTGAGAGAGTATTGCTCCGTGTATCGCCTATGAAGGGCGTGATAATATTTAGGAAGAAGGGCAAGCTTAGCCCTAGGTTCATTGGCCTATTTGAGATTCTTGACCGCGTGGGAGAAATGGCTTATAGACTTACCTTGCCACCTAGCTTGTCAGCCGTGCATCTAGTGTTCCATGTGTCTATGCTTCGGAGGTATCACGGCAATCCTACCCACATGTTAGATTTCAGCACTGTCCAGTTGGAGAAGGATCTATCCTACGAGGAGGAGCTAGTAGCTATTCTGGACCGGCAGGTTCGACAGTTGAGGTCGAAGAGTTTTCCTTCAAAGCGTGTTCAGTGGAGAGATCAGCCTCCTGAGGCATCGACCTGGGAGTCCGAGTCTGATATGCGGAGCCGTTATCCTCATTTATTTCCCGACTCAGGTACTTCTTTCTTTTGTCCGTTCGAGGACGAACGGTTGTTTTAGAGGTGGAGAATGTGATGACCCTAATGGGTCATCACCGTAATTCTTCCTTGTTCTGTGCTTTTAAGGCCTTGAAAACCTCGCTTTTAGTTGTCTCGATTTGTGTGCACAGTCCGGGCGTGAAGCCGGAAAGTTTTTATGTTAAAATATGTGAATTCTGTTAAAAATTTGAAGAATTTTGGTATTAATATAGATATAGTTAACTTTGGTCAACATTTTGGGTAAATGGACCCGGATCTGTGATTTGACAGTCCCGGAGGGTCCGTAGAAAAATATGGGACTCGGGCATGTGCCCGGAGTCGAAATCCGAGGTCCAGAACCTAGGTAAAAGAATTTTTCGGTTAAATTGTTTTCTGGAATTATTAAGGAAAAATGGAAATGAAAATGAGTTAGAAAATATAGGTGTCGGGCTCGTATTTTGGTTTCGATGCCCGGTACAGGTCTTAAATATGCGTTAAGCGCTTTCTGTGAAATTTGGTCTAAATCGGACGTCGTTTGACGTGTTTCGGACCTAAATATCTAAAGTTGGAAGTTTATGAACTTGAAATGAAAAAATGATGATTTTGAGGTTTGATTCTTTGATTTTGATATTATTTTAGCGATTTGATCGCTCGAGTAAGTTCGTAGGATGTTATTGAGTTAGTGTATGTGTTTGGTTGGGAGCCCCGAGGGCTCGGGAGTGATTCGGAGTTGGTTCAGTCTAGTTTTACACTTAGAAAATATAGCAGATTTTCTACAATTTTTGCACAGGTCCGTTGTTCTACGCGAACGCGACCTTGTCCCGCGTTCGCGATGCCTTGTTCCCCAGCCTTCTTCGCGTTCGCAGAAGCCCATCGCGTTTGCACTGTTTTGTCAGCCCCTTCTTCGCGTTCGCGTGGCTTAAACGCATTCGCATAGTACTGGTGACCCCTCTTCAACGCGTTCGCATACCTCCCCTCGCGAACGCGTAGACCAACCTAGACCCCTACCCCAGTTTTCCTTCTTCGCATTCGCATCATGCCCTCGCAAACACGATGCACCCCAGTTCCCCTTCATCGCGAACGCGACCAGTGTGTCGCGAACGCGTAGAACAAATGCCTCCAGTGATTTTGTTAAAAACAGAACCTTCATTATGGGATTCCTTCATTATTTCCACATGGACTCTCCTCTTTCACACTCCATAGACGAATTTCAAGCTTTCCTTTCTCCATAGCTCTTTGGGAAAGTGATCTTAACTTCATTCCCTCCAAATTTCTTCATCTAATCACTAAATTCCTAGCCCTAAATCATGAATTCAAGGTAGAAATTAAGGGTTTTGGGTAGAACTAGGGCTTTGGGAATTTTGGGCGATTCAACCTCAATTTGGGGTCGAATCTTGAAACAAATTGCATGTTTGAACTCGTGGGGTTATGGGTGATTGGGTTTTGGTCCGAGCCTCGTGTTTGGACCATGTGGGCCCGGGGTCGGATTTTGATATTTTTGGAAGAATGCTAGGAACTTCATTTCTAGGCTATGGGGTGATGATTTTGAGTCTTTATTGATATTGTTGAATTAATTATGCATAGATATCATTGTTTCGGAGTCGGATTGTAAAGGAAAGGTGGTATTGGAGAGTTGATTGCTATTCTTTGGACCGAGGTAAGTGTTTGTTCTAACTTTGGCTTGAGGGAATAGGATTAGGATATTATTTGTTACTTGCTATGTGAAGTTGGTGACGGTTATCTATGCACCTGAGTCTAGCATGACCTTGAGTCTTATTTGCGATTAATTCGGATTTCGTGATGCACCTTCTTGATTATTTGATAAGCTTAATATAACGTGAATAGCTGAGGAAGGTTTGTGATTGGTTTGTAATTTGGAGCATTGGCTCGGACTAGAAATTGATACTCGAGAAATAAGTAATTAAGAGAGGAAGTGTTGTGATTATTACCTTGCCGGGATTAAAGTATTTATTGTATCCTCCCTTGCCGGGACATGTAGTTATTGGGTATTTTCTTGCCGTGATGTTTTGTTGAATTTAGTTGTTGATATTTCTCCCTTGACGGGATCTAATTGGATGGTTTAATTCCCTTGCGTGGATTTCTTCCACTATTCATTACTTCCTTGCCTCTTTTGTTGGTTCTGTTGAGTGAGGAATTATATCGGAAGGGTCGGGTTGCATGCCGCAGCACTAACAAATATAAAATTGGAAGGGTCGGGTTGCACGCTGCAGAACTAGCCAATATATAATCGGAGGGTCGGGTTGTGCGCCGCAACGGAGTATGGGTCAAGTATATTGTTTTTGTATGTAGGGCTTTCCTGTGTTTTCCTTATCAGTTGTTATTGTACGGTTTCATTTCTTACCCGATGGTTTAAATATGGTTTCATTTCTTACCCGATGGTTTCTATATTTAAACTGTCGTA
The DNA here is from genome assembly GCA_026770625.1 of Nicotiana glauca. Classification (NCBI taxonomy): domain Eukaryota; kingdom Viridiplantae; phylum Streptophyta; class Magnoliopsida; order Solanales; family Solanaceae; genus Nicotiana; species Nicotiana glauca. The sequence goes on along the minus strand of MU761308.1, from coordinate 62,391 downwards.
CCCCGCAGCATGCTCCCCTCCCTCTTAGTTGTTTAAATTTGTGTATTTACTATTATTACACGTATATATGTACAGGTTAATTGTGATAGGTCCTGTCTAGCCTCGTCACTACTTCGTCGGGGTTAGGCCAGGCACTTACCAGCACATGGGGTCGGTTGTGCTGATCCTACACTCTGCGCTCTTCTGTGCAGATACAGGATTCGGACCGCAGTAGCAGCAGTGGTGTGGGTGTTAGCATTCATATCCGCAAGACACCGAGGTAGCTTGCAGGCGTCCGCAGGCCTGACGTCTTATCTATCCTTACTTTATTCTGTTCTCCCATGTGTTCGAAACAAACGGTTATATGTATTTCTTTTAGACCCTTGTTTCAGTATTCTATAGTAGTCTGTGAGTAGTGACACCAGATACTGGGTAGAAGTGTAAATTGGAGTTTCGTATTTCAGTTTTCAGTTATTTAAACGTTTTTAAAGTGTTTCGCTTTATTTTAATGTTTTCATTACTATATTGTTTAAACGAAATCGGTGATGTGTTTCTAAATGTTTGGCTTGCCTAGATTTGACAGTAGGCGCCATCACGACTCCCGATGGTGGGAAATCCGGGTCGTGACATTAAATGTGCTAAATGTTGCTTTTTACCGCTTTGATAATTTTTGAATTGTGTATATAAACTGCCTTCTCACGCACCCCCTCTGAGTCTTCTTGAAATTAAAATTGGGCATTTGCTTGACATAGCCCGCTTTCTTTGAGATAGCCGAGGTGCTTGGCACCCGGTGAAGGATTTTAGTCACACATGTTTTAGGTGGGGAGCAACACCAGTTAAGCTGAAAAGTAATGCTACCGGTACACTGACTCTCCTCGGCTCGAGTTGTCCGCTCGAGTAAGCCAGTCTAGATGCTTTCTCCAATAAGATTTGAACCTAGAAGAACAAACCTCATAGCTGAATATCCCTAGTAGGAAAGTTTTATTTGCATCACGTGCATTTGACCTTGGAGATTCAACACATGGGTTGGATCTGTCTAGGACAGGTGTACCTGAAATGAAAAAGACCATCCTGATGCATCTTACTTGCTACTTGTGCATTCATTTTCTTCGGGGTTGCATGTTGACCGGCTTTTTAAATAATGAGAGGAGAATTAAAGAAAATAAAAAAAAAATGGGAAAAGAAAAACGTTTTTGAAAAAAAAGGGAATAATTTTTTTTAAGGAAAAATCAGGATTTAAAAATGATAGCAAAAAATTTGTCTGTTTTTCCTTTTTTTTTTGAAAAAAAATAGTTGCTTTTATTTTCGCCAAGTCCGGCAGAACTACGTAAGTTTGATTCTCACCGGATGTGGGATACGTAGGCAACCCATATCGGGTTCAACTATTTTGAAAAATTAGGGGTAAATAAATGTCGTCGTTTTGCCATAAGTAAAGGTAATGTCATTCTTGTCCAAAATAACCAAATGTCCCCAAAAGGACGCCGGAAGGCCGTTTTTGCGAGAACAGTCACCTTTGGTCATTTCTCAAAATTTTTGGTCGGTTAGAAAACACAACCTTTAAATCTTCTTCAAAGTGCTGAAAGGCCGTATTGACAAGCCCAGATATTTTTATGAAATTTTTGAGAAATAATGATGATTTTTTTTTAAAAAAAGAAAAAAAAGGAAGGAAAAAAAAGTATTAGTCAGTCAGAGTGTGTTAGTCTATTTTTAGGCTGTATTTCCATTTTGATGTTAGTGTCTTTAAGAATCTGTTAATATTTTAATAAAATGTGTCGTTTTAATAAACACATTTTTCTTTTATTGGAAAATTTTAAGAAAAAAAATCCAAAAATTTTATTAGTCATTTTGCACTTATCTGCCAGAACTACACACGGTCTGATTCATGCGGGGTCATGATACGTAGGCAATCTCCATAAGATTCGACCAAAAAAAAGAGTGTATATAAAAAAAAGGAAAAAAACAAATAAAGAAAAATAAAAGGGAATGGACCAAAGAAAAGCCGGGATGACGCAAGCAACCAAGAAAAAGCATAATAGAAATGGTTAACTGCTTAGGTGCATTGCATCCCTAATGTGTGTTTACCTATCTCTTGAAAGCCCTATCGGGATGCCTTTATTTTGTTCATTTGGCTTTCATTCCAGGCAGGTGGTTGGTTTGTGGTCATTGAAGTAACTCCTCTCCACAACATAAATCCAACAGGCGATGGCGGATAACAACAAAATTGGGGTGGTTGATATCAGTACCCCAAAGTGGTTGGTTGAACAGGACACAAGATTGGTTGATGAGGTGAGGATGTTAAGACAACACATAACAGATATGTATCGGGCTAGGATGATTGGGAAGACACCAATACCGCCACCACCTGGTTTCTCAGATGCTGTCTTTACCCAAACTGTGGCATCTCCCAATCACCCCAGTATCTCCATCACTCTTCCTCCAAGTTCTGGGAGGCCGAAGAACATAGGACAATCCTTAAAAAACGTGCAACGGACGAAAGACCAAGGCAACTTGTCTTATCAAGAGTTGTGTACACTTCCTGACGTCCGCCTGCTCGCAAGGTTTAAAGTGCCAAAGTTCAACCTGAATGAGGAGTGTGAAGATCCGGTAGTCCATCTGAGGGAATATTGCAAGGAAATGAGGAATGTTGGAAAGAAAGATGATATTGTTAATGGCGTACTTCAGTAAAAGCTTGAATGGGGCAGCCTTGGAATGGTATAATCGTCAAGATGTGGGTAAGTGGCATACGTCGGACAACATGGCTCAGGATTTTGTGCGACACTTTCAGAATAATACAGACATTATCCCGAATCACTCCTCCATATCTCAGATAGAAGAGAAACCTAAAGAAGTTTTTGGGAAATTCTAGCTCAGATGGAGTGAACAAGTTGCCCGGGGTGATCTTCCCATGGAAAGAAAAGGTGTTGTAGAGCCCCACCAACGTCAAAGTCCAGTGGTCGTCCTTGCAAACGCCCCCAGCCTCCATATAGACCCTGTGGATATCCTTTAAATCCTCCCGACCATTACGTCTCTCTACAAAACCCCCTAAAACGTGCATCACTTCCCAGATATCATGTCCACGTTGCACCACCATATGCTTCAGGCCCGCGATGGTCTGCGCCGCAGCCCCAAATGTCTCATCCAGCTTATCAATCACCTATCCATGGAAGATTCTAACCGAGGCCAGAGTATAAAATAAAAAGACTACTGGAAAAAGAGAATGCTTTCGGAGAATCTTATGCAAGTTTGTTTGAAAAGCTAAAGCATTCGGGCCTAATTGAGCCACTCCTCGGTTATACTCCAGACACACATGCAAAAGGTTTTGATCCTATAGTACGATGCATGTACCACTCTAATGTCCAAGGGCATAGCATTGAGAATTGTCTTTCTTTGAAGAAGGAAATAGAAAGAATGATTCGCGAAGGGGTGATTGTGATCAACAACCGTAACAAAGAGCGCGCGAATCCTCTTGGAGATGTATTGACTAAAGCTGATGATATTGAAGTGGGTAATGGTCTTGGAAATGTTGATGCAGAAGTCAGTGGCTAAGATATTGAGTTTGGTGATTGGAAAGATGCTCCATCTTTGGCTTGCCAGGGAGGAGTTTTGGTGGCTTAGTTTGTTGTCATTTCTGTTTGTCCAGGTTATTTAAGGGTTGTAACCTGGATATTGTCTTGTAAATCAAACTCTTCTATCTTTTGATTTTGTCCAGTTTCGTTGGTCGTAATATCTCATTTAGTGTTGTCTAGGTTTGTTCTAAAGGTTGTAACCCTAGTTTAGTTGTTTGTCTTGTTGTTCGAGCTCTTTCATCGGCTAATGCAATGTCCTGTTTCTGTTATTTCTAGTCATTTTCTTTTGTTCTCTCCTCTTTATAGTTCTTTTCCTAGTGACATGACATGCACACATAGTTCTAGGCCTAATCTTAAAGGTTAATCATGAAGATGATAGGGGCACTTAAGGAAAATAAGAATAGATTGAGATCATTTGAAGCCCGAACCATGTGAAACTGGGCCTAATAGAACATAAAGAAACATTATGCTTCATGCCGCATCAGTTGGAAATTAAGGACAAGTTTGCCCAAAATTGGCAAGATAATAAGAGTGAGAGTGTTGTCCAATAGTGCTTTAAAGTTGACAAATGGAAAGAGCAAATGTGTGGATATGGTTATCAAGTCTGGAACAAGCAGAAGATGTTCCGAGTGTCTGATTAATTGTGTTGTTTGTACTTGGTATATTTTGAAGATTGGAATGACGAAGGCATTTTGTTTTGCTATCTAAACACTTTATCCTTCGTTACCCCTTTGAGCCTTACTTGTTTTCTTTCATACCCCTCTTTCGGAATCAGTAGCAAAGATTAGAAACAAAAGCGTGAAAGCCAAGTAAAAGAAGAAAAAAAGAAAAAGAAAAATAAAAGAAAAGAAAAAAAAAGCACAAAAGAAAACGTTAAGTGAAAAGAAAAACTATAACAACAAGGAATTTGGTGTGAACTACGTTTGACCTGATTCCTTTAAAGGATACGTAGGCAGCCTCACGGCTCAGTCATAGTGGAATAAAAATCCAAAAGTCCCCAAGAAAGAAACTGGGGCAAAAGTTGTGGTTATTGTAAAGAAATCTGGTTTCGAAGGTTGTAATTTTGAACCCAAGTTGATTTGTTTTGAGCCTTTAATACCCTTTCTTTCTAGCCCTATCCAAAAGCCCACATCACGATCCAAAGAAAGACCTTCTAATCAGTCTTCAAAAGATGCCAAGTCGAGCAAGTAAAGATGATTCATACCAGGGGCAACACTCTAATCCAAACAAGAACAATAAAAATGAGAGAGTATTATTGGTGAAAACTCTCACGGGCACCGTAAGGAGACGAAAGCTGAGAAAATAAAGATGAGTGAGTCTTATTGGTGAAAACCCTCATGGGCAACATAAAGCGATGAAAGCCGAGAGAAATCTGAAAATGAGAGAGTCTCATTAGCGAAAACCTTCATGGGCACCTTAAGGCAACTGTAAGTTGAGAGAAAGACCAAAATGAGAGAGGCTTGATATTGAAAACCCTTTGGGCACTACAAGTCAAATAAGGATTGAGAATCAGGTGGGAAATCACCAGACGGAGATTGTGGAAGATGATTAACAACGGAGAATCAAAGCCCAGTTTCACGGTTTAAGGGTACCGCAAGAGCTGAACATCAAAATTGCTTGACAGAATAGGCTACATGTGCATGTCATGGCCATTAGAATTGGTATCCACGTCTGATAGGTTTCTACTTTATAGTTTTCTTGTTAGGAATCATCTCTTTCCTTTGTCCTTTACTTTGTTCCTTTTATTTTGTTCATTTCCTCTTCCTGAGTTTGTTTGGTCAAAACAAGTGAGAAATGACTTCAAAATTTGCCATCAGCTTTCCAATTGCACAAGACGAGATCTAGCTAGTACATCAAAGTGGCATAAGTCAGGAAAGAACAACAAGCACACTAAGTTGGTAATAATCAACAGCTTTGGGGTCCCTGCAAAATACAAAGGTTTGGTACAGATCAATTTATGGAGAATGCATCGGATGGAGGGTGTTGGGTGAACGGATCAAAGGTATATTATGTGATGAGATTGACAAAAAGGTTGGACCAGTGACAACCAAGACATTTCAAACAGAAGTAAAAGGTTATAGTCCTCAAGGCCAAGGCCAATGGTTTAAATCAGGAAAGAGCGACATGCGTGCTGAAGTGGGTAACACGCAATATACTTGGGGATCAGATGAAACACAAGGGTTGGGCAGATGTCGGTCCAGGGGTAGTACAATAGATGTTGGATTCAAACAAAGAGAGGTATTTCTTGGTTTAAACATAAAGGAAGTGCTTAGTCAAGGAACTAGCAAGGTCTTCGAATGGAAATCAGTCGCCATGTCAAGTAAAGAAGTAACAAACCTCAAGGCCGAGGCCAGTGGACAAGACAAGAAAGAACAATATATACACAGAGTGGGGGAAATGGATGTGATTCGGGATTCATGTGAGACACAAAGGTCGGTTGGGTGTCGGCTCATGAGCAATGCAACAAATAGAGGATATTGGATCTGAACGGAGAAAAGGTATTTCAATGATACGGGTGACAGAGAAAGTGGTTAATCAGTAAACATTCAAAATCTTCAAGTGGAAATCAGTTGTCATAGGAAATATATGGGGTCAGATAAGAAGACTAGAAATAATAGTTGGGAAGTTTGTGACTAAGGAGTAGTCAGAAAGTCGTAAGTTCTCAACCAAGTTCAAGGCAGTCAGACGAAGCAGAGCATGGAGAGGAGCGAGGGGATAACTATCCCGAGCAAGAGCATCACAACTAACCACCGCATTTTAAACTAACGAGATTTTTCTTTGATTAAAATAGGGGCATAAAATATCGGTTGTTTCGGAGGAACCCACTGTAAGGAAAGGCAAACACCAAACAGAACAGGGAAGATAACTAAAGTTTTAAGGAGAAGCAGTTTCGAAGGAAGATAACTCAAGTTTCAAAGGAAAGCACGACAACACAAGTTTTAAGGGAAAGCAGTTTCGAAGGAAGATAATTCAAGTTTCAAGGGAAAACAATGTCAAGTAACAAAAGAAGACATTTTTAAGTGCTGAAGTCGCGAGCCCACCTGGAGAACGGAGGCGTTACCTTTTTAAGTTGTTGAAGTCGGGAGCCCGCCCGAAGAACGGAGGCGTTAACTTTTTAAGTAGTTGAAGTCGGGAGCCCGCCCAGAGAATAGATGCGTTATCTTTTTAAGTTGTTGAAGTCGGGAGCCCGCCGGAAAAATGGAGGCGTTATCTTTTTAAAGTATTGAAGTCGGGAGCCCGCCCGGAGAACGGAGGCATTACTTTTTAAAGTGTTGAAGTTGGGAGCCCGCCCGAAAAATGGAGGCGTTATCTTTTTAAAGTATTGAAGTCGGGAGCCCGCCCGGAGAATGGAAGCGTTATCTTTTTAAGTTATTGAAATCGGGAGCTCGCCCGGAGAATAGAGGAGTTACCTTTTTAAGTTATTGAAGTTGGGAGCCCGCCCGGAGAACGGAGGCGTTACCTTTTAAAGTTTTGAAGTCGGGAGCCCGCCCAAAGAACGGAGGCGTTATCTTTTTAAAGTTTGAAATTGGGAGCCCACCCGGAGAACGGAGGCGTTATCTTTTTAAGTTATTGAAGTCGGTAGCCCGCCCGGAAAATGGAGGCGTTACCTTTTAAGTTGTTGAAGTCGGGAGCCCGCCCGGAGAATGGAGGCGTTATCTTTTTAAGTGTTGAAGTCGGGAGCCTGCCCGGAGAACGGAGGCGTTATCTTTTTAAGTTATTGAAGTTGGGAGCCCGCCCGGAGAACAAAGGTGTTACCTTTTAAAGTGTTGAAGTCGGGAGCCCGCCCGGAGAACGGAGGCGTTACCTTTTAAAGTGTTGATGTTAGGAGCCCGCCCGGAGAACGGAGGCGTTATCTTTTAAAGTTGTTGAAGTCGGGAGCTCGCCCGGAGAACGGAGACATTACTTTTTTAAGTTGTTGAAGTCGGGAGCCCGCCGGGAGAACGGAGGCATTACCTTTTTAAGTCATTGAAGTCGGGAGCCCGTCCGGAGAACGGAGGCATTACCTTTTAAGTTATTGAAGTCGGGAGCCCGTCCGGAGAACGGAGGCGTTACCTTTTTAAGTTGTTGAAGTCGGGAGCCCGCCCGGAGAACGGAGGTGTTATCTTTTTAGGATCAAGAAATCAAGAGCCCGCCTGGAGAATAGAGGTGTATCTTTTAAGATGTTGATGTCAGGAGCCCGCCTGGAGAATAGAGGTTTAATTGTTAAAATTGTGAAGTCAGGAGAATAGATGTGTAATTGTTAAAATTGTGAAGTCAGGAGCCCGCCTAGAGAACAAAGGTGTAATTGTTAAAGTTGTCAGGAGCCCGCCTGGAGAACAGAGGCGTACCTTTCAAGATCAAGAAGTCAGGAGCCCGCATGGAGAGCAGAGGAAGAAGATAGTGATGAAGAGAATACATTTAAAGGATCAGCAATTGAATACCCGCCCAAAGAAAAGGGAGAACATCTCAGGAAGTCAGTACAAAGTGATAACAATGGATTTCACCAAGAGAATACAAGACAACAAGGCAACAACGGTCGCAAGATCAAGTTTGAGAATAAATCTTTAGTCTAACTTCTTATTTTCTTTTAGCATGGTGTAATAAGGGGGTCAGCAAGCAGCAACAGCAACAGCAAAAGTAAACACAGCTTCATGGTAGTCCTAGCTACCAAAACTTCTCGAACTACATTGACCTGATTTCTTTTTAGCCAAGGATATATAGGAAACCTTTGAAGCAAATGTTCGGTCAAATCTTTCAAAAAAATGCTTCATACGGAGTATTCAAACGAACAAAAATCGCTCGTGTCCGCTCACTTTGTCTTTGCACGAAAACTCTTCGTGTTTACGAGCAAAGAGGAGCAGCTGTGAGCACGTGATTTTTGCCTCACATGAATTACTCCCACAAAAATTAAAACCAAAAATGTTTGTTTTATTATGTGCAATTTTTGTAAATTTTTCGTGATATTTTAGTAATTGTTAGCATGTGTGCGTGCGTGTTTGTTGTTTAAATTAATAAAAAAATATACAAAAATATGTTGCATTTGCATTAAGAATTTAATTTTATAATTTTTTAAATTGAGTAGTAAATTACTTATTTCACAAAAAATGAGAAAATCACAAAAAAACGTACTTTGCATTTCTAAGTGTTTAATTTCAAATTGTGTAATTTTCTTTTAAATTTAGTAGTTAATTATATTTGTGACAATTTTTATTTAGAATTAATTAGTATTTTTAAGCTAATTTGGTTTTATAATTTAATTTAGGATTTTTGATTTTAATTTTGAAAAATAGTTTGGGATATAAATAGAAAAAGAAAAAAGAATTAAATGGAGGAGGAAAATTTGGGCCAAAATCCCCAGCCCAAACCAATTACCCGTCCAAACCACCCCTTACCCGGCCCAAATTCGTCCCAGTCCAACCTGTATCCCACTTAACCAAACGACGGCGTTTAAGCGGCCTTTGATCTGAGTCGTTAATTCGATTTAATCTAACGGTAAAAAAAATGCCTCATGACCTGTTACCCATCCCCGACCCGTTCCATTAGAGATCGATCCGGTCTCAAGAGTGTCTAAACGACACCATTTTATCTGGTGGATTGATCCAACCCATTGATCTTATTCGATCGAACGGCTTAGATTCAATCCCTATGCCAGTATATAACGGTCCTAACATTATCCTGCCCCTCTTAGAACCCCCCCCCCCTTCACTCATCTCTCATCTCTTCAGAGACCAGGCCTCACTTCACCACTGACCACCCGCCGGAAATCTCCCATGGCAGCGGTCAGCCACCAATAGCATCCACCTTAACACCAAACACTCCCCTCGACCTCCTCTTCCCAGATATCCAAACCCCTTCCCTCGAATCCAAGCCAAACCCTTCGAATATCAATTCGAAGGGATGAACCCTAGCGCTGCCCTCAAATTTTCCGGTGGTGGAACCACCTCTGTTCAACCCAAACAAATACCAAATAACCACCTCAACCCCCTCATCTCAAATCCCCACTCCATTTGCTTCAAATCCCCCTAGAACTTCTCGAATTTCAGATCAAAAGGTGAACCCTAAAAATCCGAAATCAGGGTTTTCGTTCTAATTCGATATTGTTCGTGTGTTCTTTGAAGAACACACGATTAATATCAGATTTTTACGAAAATCAAGGTATTTGAAGACTCAGGCCCAGTTCTGTCGTCCGAATCTTTTTAGGTATTTTTCTTTCTTTATCTCCTTTTTAGTTTTCTTTCTTTTCTACTCCACTGTTTCTTCTTTTATTTCTTGTTTCGTTTAAATCCTTCGAGGGTTAATTGTCCAGGCATGATGTTGTTTGTCAGTATTGTTATCTTGTTAATATTAATTAGTATAGTCGCATTTTTTTTTTCTGGTTTTGGATTAAGGCTGTCGTGACTTCTCTTTTGGGCAATTTTAGGTTAATTGTTAAACTGGTAAACCATTTCAAATGTGCTTGGGCTCATAAATATTGAATAGCCTAGAAATGAATTGAACAAGGTTTATTTGGCCCATTAACTTGGACAATTGGACCCATAGGCTCTGAATTGGGTCATTTTGTCCCAGTTTGGCTTCGAACAGGAGTGTTCAGGGGCATTTTGGGAATTAGGGTATCTGCTGATTGATTAAGGGTTGCTAACCAATGTAGGGGTCAATAGTTGTTTTTAAAATGAAAGCACTAGCTTAGTGGGCTGCTAGAAGATAATGGGGCAATAGCTGGATTAAATTAACAAGCACTGAACTAAGTGGATAAATTAAAAATTGAAAGATAAGATTGATAGTGAGGAGTGCACTCACTGGTTGCCTATTTAAGAGGCTGAAAATCAGGGGAGTTGGGGATATAGAGAAAACCCTGGAAAAAATACAGAGGAACATCTTGCAATTTGAGACCCTAAGGAAAAAAGCAGAGATTTTTGAGTGAAAAACAGACAGAGAGGATAACATTCTAAAAAATTGAGAGAACACAGGAAGTATTCTGAAATCAATAAACTATAGTCTAAAAATCTGAGAGCTTAGGAGAGATACACATTCAGAGGAGATACGGACACACATAGAATTATTCTGAAAATAAAAAAAAGTCTGAAAAGTGAATAGAGAGAAGATTCTGAAGATTTAGAAAGGTTTTAAAAACTGAAAAATCCAGAAATCTAGGCTGCTTAGTTTACTATCTTGGCAAGTTTTAAGAGCTAAAAAATACAGAAAAACAAAGCCTGTGAAGTTTTACTAAGATGAAAACACTAAAATACTAGGGTTCTATTGGAAAATCTTGGGAAATTTTGGTCGTATTCATTTCAGGGAAAGTTCAAACAGTTAACAGCTCGAAATAAATTGAAGTCTCACTGATATTCGAGTTTGATTTGGTTTATTTTTGGTTGGAATTTGGTCTTGAATTTTGGTTTGGTTTCAAGTGATTTTTCAAATCATTTTCTGGGTTGATCATCCTGTTGTTGTTGCTTTTACTGCTGACATGCCTCACTTTATTTCTATTTTTACTTTTCCAGGTACCCTTCTAACTCAATAAGTGAGTATTGAATCATGGAAATCAATGATTGGATGGAATACAAGCTGATGTTAGCCAAATTTTTTCTATTTATTGTTTTGTGTTGTATTGAATACTTAGTTTCAATATCATTAGCATATTTAGAATGATGTGCAGCAGGTTTTGTAATTTTGTTTTTTCATGACAAAATGAATCAGGGATCCAGTTATTTAGATATATGACTGGCCGTCCTATTCTGAATCACAAGTTAAGTTTTCATGGCTGATTAAGGGTTCATGTAGATTTTTTTTAATATAGGATATTATCAGTAGTGTTAAATCTTTATGTGAGCTTGACCGGTTAGTAGGTGATGAGATTTAGATATGTTAATCAAGTGTAATGAACATTTAAGATCACCAGGACTGTTGAATATGGGCTTGTGTATGTTTTCTTTGATTTCTGTTAAAAATTAGAGATGTTTAGTCAATTGTAATGGATATTCTATTTTTTTTTTGGCCAAACAAATGATTACTTGTTTTAAAAATTCATGCGTAGGTGATGTTTGATTTCTTTAAAGGTTATTAATTAGAAAAATGGATCAAAAAGAGCAGAACAGGATCATTATTTCTTGTGTTTATAAGTTAATATGCCCTTTGTGTTAGTTTCAATAGCTTCTTTCAAATGAATGTTGAATCAGGGGTTGATTACAATGTTTATGTGGGGAAGTAATGAATATTGATTTTGTGCTATGGTGCAAAACAGAAATGGGCCCCATCTTGTGCCCATTATAGACCAATGTTGTCCTGGGCATTGAGGGTCTAGGCTTGCGAGCCATCAGGCTCTTTGTTAGGTTTGATTTCGATTTTTCTTTGGGTCTTTAAGGTGGCCCAGCTTCAGCGTAGGATAATATTTTGTGGCTCCTCTAAGATTCGGATACTGGGCCCAGTGTTACAAATATCATGACCTCAATAATTTGTTCATTAACAAGTGGGCTCATCTGGGCCCAGGTATCAGGCTGTTTTGCCTTCTAAAAACACGCCTCTTTGGTCCCTGAACAGGGACCTTGATGGGTTTTGGGCCTGACAATAGGCCTGACATCCTTTGAGTGATTAAGAGTATAAATTTAAGTAAAATAGTCTTAATCTCCTTAGTATTAGCTTAATATTTAAAATGATTAATAATCGCAGCAAGCCTTTAGGGCTGTTAAATACGAATGTGGTTGCGTATACGTTCACGTAACACGACCATGATCCCAAAGTTAATTCGGAATATGCGTTCGCGCAACTTCGCTCAATCTTTTCTTAATAATAAATAGGTTACTAGTTTTTTGTATTTTTAGTTTACATAATTTCATTAAAATCCCATATGGCCTCCTAGTAATTTTATAGGCTAAATATAAAATATTAATAATTAAATATTTCGTAGAATATCCTTTAGGGCCGTTTAAAATACCAAGAGTGGTTGCGTATACGTTTGCGTAACATAACTACATTTCTAAAAACAAAACCGGAGTATGCGTTCGCACAACTTTGGCCCAAACACTCTTAATAATAATTAAGCGTTATTGATTGTGGACACGTCCGTATGACATGATTTTTGACGCACCAAACAGGCGGGTCTACGTCCGCGTAACCTATTTCAAGATAATTTTTTAATTAAAAGAGGTGAAAAGAAACAAATACACCTAGGTTTAAAATCAGTAATTAAATAATTTAATAAGCCAAGTAGGATTAAAGCGACCGTGCTCAAACCATGAAACTCGGGAATGCCTAACACCTTCTCCCGGGTTAACAGAATTTCTTACCCGGATTTTTGATTCGCAGACTGTAATAACAGAGTCATTCTTTTCCTTGATTCGGGATTTGAACCGGTGACTTGGGACTCCATAAATCTCCCAAGTGGCGACTCTGATTTTTAATTGAAATAAATTCCATTTTGAATGTCACTTCAAGTTGGAAAAAACTCCTTTATTACTCCTCTTTACGAGGTGTAGTAGGAAGAAGGAGGTGTGACAATCATCCGCTGAAGTACACTACCCGGCCTCTGATGCTCGTACTTTACCTGCTGATAGTTGAGACACCGAGCCACAAACCCTACTATATCCTTTTTCATCCTTCTCCACTAGTAGTGTTGTCTCAAATACTGATACATCTTCGCGGCTCCCGGATGGATGGAATACCGCGAGCTGTGGGCCTCCTCCAATATCATCTTTCGAAGCCAATCCACATTGGGCACGCAAATCTGGCCCTGCATCCTCAATACACCATCATCATCAATAGTCACATCCCTGGCATCATCATGCTGAACCCTGTCCTTAAGGACAAGCAAATGTGGATCATCATACTGGCGCTCTCTGATGCGATCATATAAGGAAAACCGAGAAACCACACAAGCTAACACCCGACTGGGCTCCGAAATATCTAGTCTCACCAACCGATCGGCCAAAGACTGAACATCAACTGCAAAGGGCCTCTCCCCAACTGGAATGTACGCCAAGATCCCCATACTAACTACCTTCCGGCTCAAAGCATCGGCCACTACATTGGCCTTCCCTGGGTGATGCAGAATGGTGATATCATAGTCCTTAAGCAACTCTAGCCATCTCCGCTGCCTCAAATTAAGGTCCTTTTGCTTGAACAGATGCTGAAGACTGCGATGATCGGTGAATACCTCACAAGATACACCATACAAGTAGTGCCTCCAAATATTCAAAGCATGAACTATAGCAGCCAACTCCAAATCATGTACATGGTAGTTCTTTTCGTGGGGCTTCAACTGATGAGAAGCATAAGCAATAACTCTACCCTCTTGCATCAATACACATCCGATCCCAACTCTAGATGCATCACAATATACGGTATAAGAACCTGCGACTGAGGGCAAAACCAATACTGGAGCCATGGTCAAGGTTGTCCACTCGTCCGACCACACAAATGGAGCACCCTTCTGAGTCAACTTAGTCAAGGGCGCTGAAATAGAGGAAAATCCCTGAACAAACCAGCGATAATAACCTGCCAACCCAAGAAAACTGCGAATCTCTGTGGTTGAGGTCGGTCTAGGCCAATATTGTACCGCCTCTATCTTCTTCGGGTTGACCTGAATACCCTCGCTGGACACCACGTGCCCCAAGAAAGCTACTGAGCTGAGCCAAAACTCACACTTGGAGAACTTTGCATAAAGCTTCTCCTCCCTCAACCTCTGCAATACCACTCGCAAATGCTGCGCGTGCTCCTCCTGGCTACGCGAGTATACCAGAATATCATCAATAAAAATGATAAAAAATAAATCTAGATATGGCCGAAATACACTGTTCATCAGATGCATGAACGCTGCTAGGGCATTTTTCAGCCCAAAGGACATAACAAGAAACTCATAGTGCCCATATCTAGTCCTGAAAGCAGTCTTCATAATGTCTGAATCTCTGATCTTCAATTAGTGATAGCCTGAACGGAGATCAATCTTGGAGAATACCCTTGATCCCTGGAGCTAGTCAAATAAATCATCAATGTGAGGCATGGGATACTTGTTCTTCACTGTTACTTTGTTCAATTGCCTGTAGTCAATGCACATTCTCATTGTGCCATCTTTCTTTTTCACAAATAGAACTGGTGCACCCCACAGTGACACACTCAGCCGAATGAACCCCTTATCTAGGAGTTCCCGAAGCTGATCCTTCAATTCTTTCAACTCTGTTGGTGCCATACAATATGGATGAATGGAAATGGGCTGAGTGCCCGACACCAGGTCAATACCAAAATCAATATGCCTGTTAGGTGGCATGCCCGACAGGTCTGCAGGAAACACATCGGGAAACTCCCTCACAACTGGGACCGAATCAATGCTAGGAGTCTCAGCTCCAACATTCCTCACAAAATCCAAATATGATAGACAACCTTTCCCAACTATACATTAGGCCTTTAGGAAAGAAATCACCGTGCTAGGCACATAGTCAGTCATACCACGCCACTCGATCCTCAGAACACCCGGTATAGCAAGAGTGACTATCTTAGCATGACAGTCCAGAATACCATGACACCGGAGATAACCAGTCCATGCCCAAAATAACATCAAAATCTACCATGCTCAACAACAATAGATCAACTTAGGTCTTCAGACCAGCAATAGTCACCAAACATGACCGATATACACGGTCTACAATAATAGTATCACCTACCGGGGTAGATACATGCACATGTAAGGCTAGATACCCTCGGGTCGTACCTAAATGATGAGCAAAATATGAAGACACATAAGAATAGATGGAACCGGGATCAAATAAGACTGAGGCATCCCTGTGGCATACTGAGATAATACCTGTAATGATGGCATCTGAAGCAATGGAATTTGACCTGCCCTGAAGAGCATAAAAACGGGACTGACCACCGCTCGATCGGCCTCCCCCTCTGGGGTGACCCCTGGCTGCCTGACCCTCACCCCTAGCTGGCGGAGAGTGTGCTTAAGAAACTTTACAAAAAGACGATGGCTGACCCCTCTGCTGAGATGCGTTAATAGCTCGATGAGGACACTGCCTCCACATATGCCCAAACTCTCTGCACTCATAACAACTCCCGGGTGCTGGAGAATGGGGCTGAAGGGAAGCCCCCGCACTGGAGTGACTAGCTGACACACTCGGCCTGGAAGAACCCTGAACAGATGGAGCTCGAGATGAACCTTGTGCTGGAAGAGCGCTAAGAGATGGCTGAATCTATTGATAACCCTGATGACCACGATCTGAAGATGACCCACAATACTCGGAACGGGCCGACTGAGGAGGCTTGAAAGAACAACCTCTACCCTGCTGGAACTGTCTCCTAAATGGAGCACCACTGAAACTACCAGAACCTTGAGGCCTCTTAGACTCACTCTCCTCTCTATCCTGACGGCGAGCCGTCTCAATATCACGAGCAATATCAACTGCATCCTCAAAGGAAATACCCAGAACTCTCTCTCAAGTCATCAGAACACGAAGGTGATAGTTAAGTCCATCCATAAACCTCTTGATCCTCTCCGTATCGGTCAGAACTATCCAGGAGCCATGACGAGCCAACACAACCCAAAATCGGGGTGTCACAAGTTACGAGCTACTACAGAGTTTACTAAAATCCCACAAAAATCTGGAGCTAGGAACAAAGTCGGAAGATAATGTAAATACAGAAGATAAAGGAGAAAACGGGGTTGTGGACGTCGATAGCTACCTCGTCACTCGTAGTCCGCCTGGTCTGGAAGGAATCAGCGCTTAAGAACGAACTCCGCTATGCCTGTATTTGCACAAATGGTGCAGGGAGTAATGTGAGTACTCCAACCTAGTAAGTAATAAAAATAAATAACGACTGAGAGCATAAAAATCCCAGGAAGGCACAAATAACGCTATCTCAAATTGTAAAATCAGTTAAGCAGTAAACCTATAAAAGTATAAAAAATTCTCTTTTAAAATAGTTAACGACAGATGTTCTCAACCAGTAAGAAATAACCAGGAACCTGCCCCTCGGGCACAACATCAACTCTCAGTACAGTATCAGCCCCGCGGGCTCAATATCAGTCACAAAATACAACATCAGCCCCTCGGGCTCACTCTCAAATCACATGGGTACCCGCACTCACTGTGGGGGTGCAGACTTCGGAGGGGCTCCTACAACCCAAGCGCTATATCATCATAAGGCCTGAAAGCCTGTACATATCAACACGAGGCCTGAAAGCCTTCTCACAATACACTCGAGGCCTGAAAGCCTCCTCACATATCACTCGAGGCCTGGAAGCCTCCTAAATATCACTCGAGGCCTGAAAGCCTCCTGACATCGCTCAACATATCCTCACATATGGCCCTCGACCTCAATCAGTCCAAAAATAATAATTAGCCCCTCGGGCATCAGCAAAACAATCATGCTTAGCTCAAACACTAGTTCAAATATCAGTTAAAACTCAAGGTTGAGTAAAAATATAGCTGAGTTCATGAAACAGTGTAATTCAAATGGACTGAGTTCAAATAATATTTCAAATAGTGAGGAAAAACAGTGATAATAGCTCACAAGAGTTCAAAAAGTCGGCAATAAGCCCCAAGTATGGCTATAAGCCCAAGTCATAGTGAAAAACAACAAGTTATAGCCAAATACGCGGTAAAGTATTATCCGGACTGGACCAAGTCGCAATCCCCAATAGTAAATGACCCCGCGCTCGTCATTGAACGTGTGTCTCATCTTAACATAGCACCAAATTGTACAAATCCAGGGTTTCAAACCCTCACGACATCATTTAAAATCATTACTCACCTCTAGCCAGCCAAAAGTCTAGCTCGCTATGCCTTTTCCTCTCGAATCGACCTCCTCGTGCGTCAAATCTGATCAAAACCACAAGGAATACGTCACAATAGGCTAGGGAATATAACCCAATCGAAAAGACTCTAAAAATATCAAAAAACACGAAATTGGCAAAACCCGAGCCCCAGGACCACTTCTCGAAAAATCAGAAAATTCACACCACCTTATTCCTTACCCCGCCATGAGTCCATAAATATCAAATTTACCAAAATCCGAGCTCAAATGCTCCCTCAAATCTCAAATTTTCTTTCTCTTAAGTTCAAGCCCTAACCTCCATTTTTGACCTCTAATTCCTTGATTTTTCACCCTTAATTCATGTAATAACACACTAGATTTATGTTTTAGGCTCAGAATTCCTTACCTCAATGAAGTCCCTTGATTCCCTCTCCAAAATCGCACAATAACCTCCAAGCCCAAAGTGAAAATATTGAGCTCTTTCAAAAATTTGCGAAGATGGAATTAAATATCACTGTCTAGGATTTTTCATTTCTGCGATAAATTTGTCGCTTCTACAACTCGACTTTTGCGGATTTTCTTCCGCTTCTACGATTTCTCCAATTATGCCCAGGACTGCTTCTGCGGTCCATTACTCGCACAAGCGAGACCGCTTCTGCGGTCCTCCTGTCCGCTTCTGCGGAAACTCCCCAGACTCCACTTCTCGCTTCTGCGGCTTCCCCTTCGCTTATGTTGAACCGCTTCTATGGTCCATTTCCCCATAAGTGAAAAACCAAATATCAGAACCCTTCAGCAGTCTCCAAACTCCAAATTTTATCCCGTTAGCCATCCGAAATCACCCCGAGGCCCCCAGGACCTCAACCAAAAGTGCCAACCCATTCTAAAACATCATCAAAACTTACTCCAATCATCAAAACACATATAACAATGCTAAAATCATTGATTCTCACCGAATTCAAGCCTAAGTTTCTCAAAAGCTTCCGAAATACGCATTTGATCAAAAACCCGACCAAAACACCTCCGAATGATCTGAAATTTTGCACACTTATCCAAATTCATCTAACGAAGCTACTGCAACTCTCGAAAATCTATTCCGACCCTCGGATCAAAATCTCACCTCATACCGGGTCACAGTCATATCTCCTTGTCGAAGCCACTCGAACTGCCTACGCAGCTCCTCTCTCTGAGACTGCGGTACCCACTTCTCCAGAAAGAGAGTGGAGAACTCCTGCCATGTCAAAGGCTCTGCACCTACCGGCCTACGCCGCTCATACGCCTCCCACCAAGTGAAGGCAGCCGCAGTGAATTGAAATGCAGTGAATGCTACTCCACTCGACTCCAAAATCCCTGCCGTTCGAAGAATACGCTGACACTTGTCAAGAAAACCCTGGGCATCCTCACCCTGAGCACCACTGAAAACAGGAGGCTAGTGCCTACTGAACCTCTCAAGACGACGCTGCTCATCGTCTGGCATAACTGGAACCACAAAGTCCTGTCTGGCTGAGTTGGAGCTGCTCCCGGTGTCTGCAATCCCTGCACTACCTGCTCAGGTGTGCGAGCAGCGGGGGTCTGATTTCCTCCCCCGACCTGAGAAGTAGCTGCTGTAGTAGAGGCTAAAACTGCCTGAGCCAGGCCAGTGCAAACTGATAATATCTGAGCCAAGGCCTCCTGAAGGCCCGAAATCACAATGGGCATTGTCGGTGCCTGGACAGGTGCTGTTGGAATGTCTGCAGTTGGAGCCTGATCCTGAGCCGGGGCAACTGGTGGAGCAACAGGTGCTGCCCTTGCGGCTCTGCCTCTACCACGACCACGACCGCGTCCACGGCCTTGCCCTCAGTAAGTGGTAAAGGTGATCGTCCTCCTCGTCCTATAGCGCGAGTCCTCACCATCTGCAAGAGAATAGAACACAGAAGTTTCGTTCTCGGATCAACAAAGTCATGCGACAATAATTTCAAGAATATGAAGTTTTTCCTAAAGGTTCTGCCGTCTCTCGAGGCTAAGTACAGACGTCTTCGTACCAATCTGCGAGACTCTACTAAACCTGCTCGTGACTCGTGAGACCTAGTAAACTAGGCTCTCATACCAACTTCGCCAATTCAAGCCTAATTCTACACCAGACGTACAAAATCAATTTCGATCACGCTCCTAAGTCACAAATCATCCCCCGAAGCTAACCGAATCACCGAAAGTCACATCCGAGGCCTCTAACTCAATAGTCAATATCCGATTAACTTTTTCAAAATAAACCTTCCTTAAAGAGACTAAGTGTTTCATTTTCATCCAGAATCGATCCAAATCAACTCATTCACCCAAGACTCGTATAATTACACATAAGGAAGCAGAAAAAATAGGGGAAACGGGGCGGTAACTTACGTTACGACGGGGCGGGTCGTCACAACAATAAAGTACTGTCTCATGGAGAAGATAATCCAAGGCATGAGTCTGGTGTTTTGACTTGGTAAAACTTTAATTTTATTCTTCTTATTTTGTCCCTATTTAAATTGTAGGTCTAGATTATCTGGTGAGCAAGAAAAGTCTGGTGTGAGTCATTTTCATCAGTATAAGAAGCTGCAGGAGAAGTGGGAAGAAGTCCAAAGTTTAATTCCACCAATGATCAATCCATCATCATCTAGTTTTAGGGTTCCTGCCGTTGATGTAAAATAAAAAGCAGTGGGCCAAGTATTGTATGGTAATTACCAAGATTTGCTAGAAGCTTCATCACCAGCTAACTCTTGTGTTCCCACAACTTTAAGCCATGATATTTTGAACTTTTCTGGTAATAAAATTACCAGTAAGGTGGAAGCCAAGCATCCACATCCAGACCATTCATCCGAGGAATAAGGAAAGCAGAGTTAGATGGCGAGTTGGATGACGAATTCAGGAACGTCTTTGAGAAATTATTTTTCGTCGATTCTACTATAGAAAATAATGTAACTGAATAGCGTATTTAGTGGCTTAGGGGTAGGAGGTAACCAAAATTAGATATTTTACTATAAATATTAAAAGGTATCTATAAAATACTATAATTATTTTAAATGGTATTTATTTAAAATAAATAAGGTGTTAACCTTTGCTATAGGAGATAAACATTTCATTAATTATTGGAAATTTTACACCCTATAAAAAACTTTAGTATCTTATTTATTTTAAATAAATACCATTTTTAAATATTACATCCAATAAATACCTTTTATCCTTTATAGCAAAATATCGAAATATAGTTACATCCTACATTTAAGGCACCATATATGCTAAATAATATTTTCTCTCTCCTTTTTAGTATTTTCTCTCACATAATTACCGCATATCTGCTCTAACCACGTTCACTCTCTCTCTTTCTGCATACACTTTGCTCTCTTCTCCCACAAACCCATGTTTTTAAACTCTTCTCCCACCCAAATTCTCTATTTATCCGCCATTATCAATCCCACATTCAAAATCTTCACGGAATCACTGTTTTACTAGCGATTTTTATACGCCTGGTAAGTATTCATCTTCGATTTTGATATAACTGAAGAATAGCATATCATCAACGTCTATCTTCTCGCTTTATATCGATTTTTCATAAATTTCTGAAACATTAACCATTAATATTTTTTACTCACCAGGAAGCTTTGGTTTTTCTCTCCAATGGCGGATTCAACACCACACAAGATGATAACCAGAGGTATACCCACCAAAATTCTCAATTTTGATGGTCCCTCTTTCTCGTTACAAATAACTCAAGCGGAGTCGAATTTTGCAGGTTTATCAGCAACTACAGATTTAGAGGGAAGAACTAAATTACACAATGACAAGTCAAAAGAAGTCCAAGTTGAGAAATCTTCAAAAGAAACAAAAAATCCAATTGCTTCAAAGAGGAAAAAACCTATGAATGATTCTTCATGTGTCAATGTAAAGGAAGTTGCTGCCAAAAAACATCAGCTATATTCAGTTGTATTTTGGTGTATTCATTTACTAACAGTGCTACTCAACTGTATTATTTCATAATAATAAATTAGTTGTATCCGGTTGTATTTTTTAGTACTCATCTATACTCAATAGCTTATGGTAGGTTATATAAAAGAACTCAGCTGTATTTTTTTCTAGTTTCAGTTGTATACAATTGTGTTTAACTGTCAAATTCAGTTGTATTCAGTTATATTCAGCAGCATTCATTCATATGTATCTTTCAAGTTCAGATAATACATATTAAAGAACACAATTTCATATGTATTAAAAAGGTTGTACGTAGTCCTTATATTCAGATGTACTCAGTTGTATTTAAGTATATTATTCAGCAATAGTTAGTTGTATTTAAGTGTATTATTCAGCTGTATTCAGTTGTATTCAACAACATTCATTTAGATGTATCTTTCAAGTTCAGATAATACATATTAAAGAACACAATTTCATGTGTATTAAATAGGTTGTACGTAGTCAGTTATGTTCAGATGTACTCAGTTGTATTTTGGTATATTCATTTACTAACAATGCTAGTCAACTGTATTATTTCATAATAATACATCAACTGCATCCAGTTGTATTTTTTAGTACTCATCTATACTCATTTGTATGCTGATGGTAGGTTATATAAAAGAACTCAGCTGTATTTTCTCGTTTTACAGAATCCTAGTTAAAGAAATAGACTTTGGTACGAATTGCCATCAATTCCTATGATATATCTAATGGATTGTATTTTTTATGAGTTCCAAAATATGTACAGATTACTATCACGTTAATTGTGTGAACTATCCACAAATTTTGTATAGATTTGTAGTATTTATCTTTATTTCTTACCATGCATCTAATTAGAAGGTTCTTCCCACTAATTACGGTCCCTCACTCTAAAAAAGATGGATATTTTAGTTCGTTGAGCTAAATTAGGAGAATATCATGTGATTTGATTTCCTTCCGTTTTAACCAGTTCAACCTTTCAGATTTTGCGCAGATACGTTACTGTATTTAAGGTTAATGTCGCTTGAATACAACTAAATACATGTCACGCTTAGCTGGAATTCCCATTTTTATGCCTATTTTTTGTTGTATTAATGAATACAACAACTTAAATACATAAAATATATTGTATAAAAACATAAAAGGTATCTATAACACGTAATATAGCAAAGGGTATCTATAAATGGCTAATTAGGCCTAAAGATTAAGCTTTATGAAAAATTCTCTTAATTATTTATGAGTAAACTTCATTTATAGCCCATCGGCCCAAACATATTTTACCCGGTAGCCCAAAAACTGCAACATACATTTTATAGCCCAAAATAATTCTAGTGGCTAGCCCAAAAGTACTGAGGCTCAGATTTGTAAAGACAGATCGCGGAAAAAAGAGGCGACCACGCCATGGCTACAAAATCACCGATTGCATCCAAAGAAAAAACCTTTCAATCGCTGACGGCCCGGTGGTTTGCCAGGCCAAGATACAGGTTGGATAGTCTATATGCCCGATCCAATTAGCCCAAAATCCAGATAAAATATCATCACTGCCTCAATTGTATTTTGGATCTAGCTGTTGTTGAAACCAAACCAAGTAAGTCGGTTTTTTAAATATTAGAACCAAACCAATTAAGTCGGATTTTCTCGATTCGGTTTATGTCGGTTTTTTGATTTTTTTCGATTATTCGTTGGGTTTTTCTTAAATATAAGACATACACTACCAAATACATATTCCGGCAATCACATTTTCAATGTAACACTATCAAATCAATTGCCCTTTGAGAAATCTATTATTTACCAAACTATATTGTTGATAATTGAATCAAATAGTGATGAATAATTTAAGGACTCAATTAAAAATATGTTATTTTTAACACAAAAT
>MU761308.1:18601-35948 GCA_026770625.1 Nicotiana glauca | reverse complement strand
CACAAAGCAAATCCTCTCTGGAACCATGGCCACTGATTATTGCTAAAACAAGATAAAATCATATAACATTTAGTTGACCTTTTATGCTTTTCCAAGTTCTGGAAAATAGTGACACTTCTTTTTTGATCAACATACATCTATCATTCCTTGAGGTCGGCAGCTTTCTACTTTAGTGAAAATGACACGTCAATTTTCAAGGAGCTCACATGAAAAATACTGCAGTATTTGAGAACATACATTCTGTTCTCACATTTTAGTTGGAGAATCGTGGGTCTGTGCGTGAGATAGTGAAGGTAAAACGTGGGGGGATGTGGGGGTGGGAGGAGAGAGAGGCAGGTAAAGGTAAATGGGAGAATATACGCTCCTAAATTAACGCCTAATATAAATGAAGCATTAATTATATCCCTAATTTGAATTATGGTATATAAATGGTAATTTGGTATGCTTAAATATAATAAACACAAACCTTAAACATTGAGGGTAATACGGTTTTATATATGGTATAGGAATGTAAAAATCCCTTTTCTGTAAGTGAGACAAAACATAGGCTATTAAAATTTTGAAGGGGTATAGAGGATAGTTTTCTCATTATTTATGTTCTTTTTTTGGGATGGTAAGGCCCAAGATTTCCACGAAGGTAAAAGATTGAAATTTGCCCTTTGTACTTTACAAAAGGCCTAATACATAAGCATACATCTAAATTTGGCACCAATTTTCACTCTAACGCTTACACACTTTTTACTTTGACACTTAAATTTAGGTTCTTCCTATAAGGCATTTGAACTCCCTCGCAAGTATGCCTATTAAACGCAAAAGGTGACCACTCCAAACAAGATTAAGTGCGTGAATTCTACTCTCCATTGACCTATCAGATAAGGTCAAAAGACAAAAGCAAGTCAACAAAGGAAAAAAAAGATAAAAAATTGAAGGAAAAAGCCTCTGTCTTCCATTGAGGAAAAAGCTCCATCTCTCAATCACACAAGTCACAACCACACCCCTTGCCGGCCAAATCCCCCTACACCGTCCCCCACCGCACCCGGCCCTGATCTTCTCCATAGGACCCATCTACAGTAAACCACCATGAACAACAACAACTCAAGGAAGTAATCGGCTCCAATCTATTAATGCTTTCTCATACATGAAGGAAACAACATATCTTTTCATATTGCTGGAAGAAATCTGGAGGTGATTCCTAAGCACTTTTACGCCACGAGAAATTCTAGTTATATGTGTTTTGCTCTTTAAGTTTTTTTATACCATTGGATTTTCTTTAGCTTTGTTACGTAATTCATATTGAAAAATGTTGCAATGTTTGGTTTTAACTTTATTGATATAGTTATTGGTTATATTCTATAGTTTTATAAAGTTTTGATTTTCAGCATTTGCCTAAAAAATAAATGTTGGTTCTGTATATGATAGCAATTAACTGGAGATGGTGGAACGGAAAGGGGAGGAGAAAGAGAAAGTTCACTTTTATATATGACACTTCATGCTCACAAAGGAGGTGAGTTATACTCTTTGTGACATGTCAGCACTTTTGTGTTTAACAGGCACACTTGGAGGGAAGTTCAAGTGCCTAATAAGAACGAGTGTAAATTTAAGTGTCGAAGTGAAAAGCGATGCCAAATTTAGGTGTCTGCTTATTTATTTGGCCTTTACAAAAAAGTCTACATTCTCCCTCCGCTAGAAGTTGGGTTCTCGCTCTTAATTTTGTCGTCCAAATTTATCCATATTGACTAGTTGTCACTATTAAATAAATTAGCTTGTATGTGTCTTGCCATATGTTGGCTTAATATAAACCAACCCTACTAGCCCCCTCCCCTTCATCTTTTACCCGTATCAACCCTCCCCTCTATGCATAATAGATTGGGTTTATGATCTTTAAGCGAAACTAGATCAATTAATACTTCCTTCATTTTAATTTTACGAGGGTCGAACTAATTAATTTTCGGTGTGAACTTGGGCATAGAATTTCAAAAAATTTAGGTTTAAATTATCGTCTCATCGTTTTACTCGTTTGTTTGATTATTAGTAGGCATTTATTCGATACCTGTACTTGTCGATTATATCAAGCCATTCGAGGTGTGCACATTCCAACTGCACACTCAATCTTATTGAAATAAAAGAAAAGAAAAATCTAATAAAGATCGGTAGCTGTTAAGTTGCAAGGTAGTGTCGCTTTCAATGAGCTATTTCAGTGTGTGTTTGGTATGGAGAAAATCAACAACAATAATAACTTTCCAGTGAAATCACGCAAGTGGGATTTGGGGAGAGTAGTGAGTACGCAGACCTTAACCCTACCCCGAGAGAATAGAGAGGTTGTTTCCGAAAGACTCTCGGCTCAAGAAGACGAAAAGAGATAATATATCAGTACTATCAACAAAAACCTTAGAAATCATAACAATGACATAAGAACTAGAAAATAGATTAAAAAACAATAACAATAACAAGTAAATAAGGTCCAAAATTATGGAAAGCTCAAGAATAATGTGAACACAACATTAACCACTAGTAGTCTAAGACGAAACCCTATCACACTAGCCTCACACCCGGCACGAAGTAGAAAAATGCTCAGCTACCTCCTAACCTACAACCCTAATGCTCGACCTCCACAACTTCCTATCAAGGGCCATGTCCTCGAAAAATTGAAGTAACACAATGTCCTGCTACCCTCTACCTCTTCTCGTACCCCCCAACGCCAACCGCTCACCTCCTTACTAGGACATTTGGGCATCTTCTCCGCACATGCCCAAACTATCTAAGTCTCGCTTCCCGTATCTTGTCATCCATAGGACTCACACCCATCTTCTCCCGAATATCTTCATTCATATTCTTATCTATCCTGGTGTGCCCGCACATCCACCTCAACATCCTCATTTTTGCTACTTTCACCTTCTGGATATGTGAGCTCTTAATTGGCCAACACTCTGTCCCATAAAATGTGGCTGGTCTAACTACCGCTCAAAGGTCTAACTTACCTTCGAGCATCAATGGCACTTTCTTGTCACACAGGACTCCAGATGCTAACCTCTATTTCATCCACCCAACCCCTATATAGTGTGCTACATCCTCGTCGATCTCCCCATCCCCTTGGATAATCGACCCTAGGTACTTGAAACTGCTTCTCTTAGGGATGACTTGTGATTCAAGCCTCACGTCCATGCCCGCTTTCCTTGACTCGACGCTAAATTTGCACTCCAAGTATTCCGTCTTAGTCCTGCTTAACTTGAAACCCGTAGACTCAAGGGCTTGTCTCCAAACCTCTAGCCTCTCGTTAAAGCCGCATTGCACCTCATCAATTAGAACTATGTCATCAGCGAATAACATATACCATGGCACCTCCCCTTGAATATGGTATTTCAATGCGTCTATCACCAGGGCAAATAAGAACGAGCTGAGTGCAGATCCTTGGTGAAACTCCGTAAGAACCAGAAAATGCTCAGAGTCGCCCCTTACTATCCTAAATCGAGTCGTAGCTCCATTATACGTGTCCTTAATTGACCTAATGTAAGCGTGCAGCACACCGTTTACCTCCAAGCATCTCCAAAGAACCTCCCTAGGCACCTTGTCATACATTTTCTCCAGGTCAATAAACACCATATGTAGATCCTTCTTCCTATCCATGTACTGTTCCACCAACCTCCTAATAAGGTGGATAGCTTCCGTAGTTGAACGGTTCGGCATGAACCCGAACTGGTTATCGGATATAGATATTGTCCTTCTCACCCTTACTTCCACCATCATCTCCTAAACTTTCCTGGTATGACCTAGTAACTTGATACCCCTATAGTTGTTACAACTATGGATATCACCTTTGTTCTTGTACAATGGTACTATCGCACTCCACCTCTACTCGTCTGGCATTCTCTTTGACCTGAAAATCACATTAAACATCACAGTCAGCCACTCTAAGCCTGCTATACCCACATATCTCTAAAGTTCTACCAAAATTATGTCTGGCCCAGTTGCTATGACCCTAATTATCTTATGCATAGCCCCCATGACCTCATCAACCTTAGTACGACTATAATAATTAAAATCTCGATGACTCTCGGAATGACCCAATTCACCTAGCACAATATCCCTGTTCCCCTCTTCATTCAAAAGTATGTGGAAGTTAGTATATCATCTCTACTTAATCTGAGCCTCTCCCATCAATACTCTACTATCCTCGTATCTGATGCACCTCACCTGGTCCAGATTTTGAGCCTTCTTCTCTCTCGCCTTGGCCAGCTGGAATAACTTCTTATCCTTGCCTTTGTCACTAGTTCCTAGTATAGATGACAAAACACGACATTCTTAGCCTCTATGACCGACAACTTTGCCTCCTTTCTAGCTACCTTATACCTCCCTCTGTTCGCTCGCCTCTCTTCATTGCTTGTGCGTCCTACCAAATTATGTATGCTGCCTTCTTCGCTTTCACTTTACCTTGGACTACTTCATTCCACCACCAGTCACCTTTGTGCCCGCCATAGTAACCCTTCTTGGGAACCCCTAACACCTCTCATGGCACCTACCTTATACAGTTTGCTGTCATTGTCCACATAGCGCTTGTCCCCATTACTCATCCAGGCTCCCCAAAAAAACACAATAATAATAACAACCTAGTGAAATCCCACAAGTGGGGCCTAGGGAGGGTGGTATTTATGCAGACCTTACCCCTACTTTAGAGTAGTAGAGAGGCTATTTCTGATAGACCCTTGACACAAGGAGAAGGAAATAGACGTTGTATCCCAACAACAAAGGAATCCAAAAAGATACACCAGCAATGCAATAATCAAAAAATAGAGAGAAAAGTAATAACGCTAAGCAGTAATAGGGCGCAATACTACAGACACAAATAAATACTACGGACACAACAAGGGCTACTAAACACACAACATCCCAAACGTGCAGCTCTAATGAAGTATTAAGGACACAACTGGAGCCACTAATAGCCTAAAATAAAACACTATCATACTAGCCTCCTATCTCTTAACTTGTAACTCTAGTGCTCGACCTCCACAACTTCCTATCAAGGGCCACATTATCGAAAATTTGCAACCGCACCATGTCCTGCCTGATTACCTCTTTCTAATATTTTTTAGGCCCGCCCTCTGCCTTGTCATGGCCGAAAATTTCTACCATCGGGACCGTGATGATGCCGAATATTTTTCTTACTAGGCAAGCCAACATTAAAATAGTTTTTAGCCATTTTAACAATTCCAATTAAATGATACCAAGAAACTGAATAAAATTAACTAACACAAAAATAGAATGAGAAACCATAATAACAATGATATCTAAATATAAT
Organism: Nicotiana glauca; assembly: GCA_026770625.1. NCBI lineage: Eukaryota > Viridiplantae > Streptophyta > Magnoliopsida > Solanales > Solanaceae > Nicotiana > Nicotiana glauca. Next base: position 30,655 of record MU761308.1, on the reverse strand, counting down.
CCCAGAAATGTTGTCACAAGCTCACGAGCAACTAGAGTAATATATATAATGGTCTGTATGGAATGAAATAAACAGCTAGAAGAAGGTAGAAGGGGACTTCAGGGCTGTGAACGTCGTGTGGTTGTACCTGAAGTCTCTGTCAGGCAATAATCCGAACAGTCTACTGACCACCACTGGGACCGACTCAAAAATCTGCACAAGAAGTGCAAAATATAGTATGAGTATAACCGACCCCATGTACTCTTTAAGTGACGAGCCTAACCTCGATGGAGTAGTGACGAGGCTAAGGCGGGTCACTTACAATAACATATACGCAATATAATAATAATAATAATAATAATAATAATAATAATAATAATAATAATAATAATAATAATAATAATAATAATAATAATAATAATAATAATAATAATAATAATAATAATAATAATAATAATAATAATAATAATAATAATAATAATAATAATAATAATAATAATAATAATAATAATAATAATAATAATAATAATAATAATAATAATAATAATAATAATAATAATAATAATAATAATAATAATAATAATAATAATAATAATAATAATAATAATAATAATAATAATAATAATAATAATAATAATAATAATAATAATAATAATAATAATAATAATAATAATAATAATAATAATAATAATAATAATAATAATAATAATAATAATAATAATAATAATAATAATAATAATAATAATAATAATAATAATAATAATAATAATAATAATAATAATAATAATAATAATAATAATAATAATAATAATAATAATAATAATAATAATAATAATAATAATAATAATAATAATAATAATAATAATAATAATAATAATAATAATAATAATAATAATAATAATAATAATAATAATAATAATAATAATAATAATAATAATAATAATAATAATAATAATAATAATAATAATAATAATAATAATAATAATAATAATAATAATAATAATAATAATAATAATAATAATAATAATAATAATAATAATAATAATAATAATAATAATAATAATAATAATAATAATAATAATAATAATAATAATAATAATAATAATAATAATAATAATAATAATAATAATAATAATAATAATAATAATAATAATAATAATAATAATAATAATAATAATAATAATAATAATAATAATAATAATAATAATAATAATAATAATAATAATAATAATAACAAGAAAGAAATGCAGAAAAAGTACGACAATTAACTGATGAAATAACTCAATCCTCGAAATCAATAAAATCAGAAACATCGTTCCAAAAAATCTCCTATAAAAATACTGAAAGCTAACACATGTTGTCATCCGATTTTGTCCCTCTTTTCTTCCAAATTGTTTACTTGAGCTTCTAATATTATTAATAATGTAAAAATATTTATTTTACTATTTTTCTAATTAGTATCGTTATTTTATAATTATTATTATTATTATTATTATTTTTGTTGTTATTATCATCATTAGATAATACTATTATCGCTGCTATTATTATTATTACCACCACTACTATAATTTTATATCTCAAATTATTCAATAAATGTTAATCAACCAATAATATTTTTCTTTACAAATATTTTTTACTGTATTGCATTAATCCTACTCCTATTCATAATATATTTATTCAAGTGATTTACGTATTGATTGCATGCCCATTTTAAATTAATGGTTATCTACTAAATAGATATTTACAACATAAATTCGTAATTATTTAAATACTATAAAATTTTTTAAGACAAATATTTATTAATAGGCATATCTAAATTTAATTATTTATTTCATATTATTAACTTTGCTATTTTTATAAGATGGATAAGATTTAAGAAGCCCAAATACAAGATAAAGAAGAAAGTGATTCAGCCTTTTCCATAGTCCAAATCGGAGGCCATGCCCACCAACCCACCTGCTCTATTCTCTCTTCCACGTCGTCTCCACGTAGATTCCATGTCATCACCACATAGGCTCCCAACAGTCAAAAGCACTCACCCCTACACATCAATGCACACGTCTTTCTCATCTCTTCACATGCTACCACACATCCTTTCCACGTGTTACCATCAGAACTAGTCCATTTTTGAATTAATGGTTGAGATCGAGTCTTCAAGTTTCTAGAGAGCTCCAAAATATCAGCATTTATTTACTTTCTTTTTATTATTTTTATTTAATCTCAGCCACAGACTCAGCTAATCGAATGGTCAGAATTCTACTTCCTGTTCCCTATCTCCTAACCCAACAACGTTTCCCTTCCCCCTTTCTCTCTGCACCGTCTCTTTCTTCCTCGACAATGGCAATTTTTTTTTTGACATTTTTCTCCAGTTTTGACCTTCAAAGTTCGAGACCAGAAGTTTGCACGCCTATTTCGAGCAAAGGAGAGTCTGTTATTCCCCAACGTTTGGATTTAAATGTTCAATTTTTGCAGATTTTTAGAAGATCTCTATAAATACTAGCATCCTCAACAATTCTGGACAAGCTCTTTAACCCCTAAAATCAGCCACCTCTTTCCCATAAACCCGCTGCTCTATTTTCTCTAAATATATATCTGATTTTTGTTCGACATAGCTATATCAGAAACTTTAAAATATTTTCTAAATTAGATCTGAGTTGACGAGTTCGTGGGAATAGCCTTTGACAAACGCCCCATTTCATTGCACCAAATGAGGCCAGTGTCCTTTATTTTCTTTTTGATTCCGTAAGCTTAAGACGAATTTTTTGGTGTTAATTATTATTGTGCCGTTAGTTCCTCTTTCATTTTATTCGTATGTTCTAAATATCACATATGCTTTGTGTTATTTGTACTTATATCATCATCTTGATTAGAGACCATACATTAGGGATTTTTTGTGCAATACCATAGTTTAGCAGCTGTCTATTTATATATAAAAAATAGTTCTACGACTCCTTTGCTTATTTGTTCATAAATGATAATTAAAAGGAAGCTTGATCTAGTCTGCTATTGCACTTGTTTGTTTGAATGAATGAATGGAAGTAGGAGATGGTTATAGAGTTTTATTTTTCCTTTCATGATTAATAGATATCCTAATAAAATAGTCTAAGTATATGACCATAGTTTAGTGGAAATACTACTTTAAACTTGCTTACAACTCTGGGATAGAAATCATGTGCATAAGAGTTAGTATATTTCGGCCATGTGTTATTATAATAAGAAAGAAAACTTTTGACTAACTGTTCAACTGAATAAGTATGTTTAGATTTCTGATGAACGTATAATAGTAGTTAGTTTACGCTCCTTGATCTTGATGTCATATCTATAGGATTCTAATGAGAAGGAAATAATGTGTGTATGTTCAGTAGTTTAAATACATATTGTTGTCATGAGTGCAGTGTTAAAGAAAGATATAGAGGTTATGTTAGGTGCGACTTCCATCTTCAAAAATAAGATCTTATGATTAAGAATCATATTTTAAAGAGTTACATTCAAACACTTTTAAAGAGTTACATTCAAACACTGTGAATCTGTTAATGAAATCTCAGCGATATATCACTATGCACACTGTTATGTGTTTGGAATATTTTCAAAGCTTTTTTAAGTTACAGCTTTAGGATAAGAATGTTCATGTAATCTGGCACCAACTTATGACTGTCTACATTTTTAAGATTTAGGTCTGTGTTTGTTTGAGTGAATACCCTAGATATTTGTAGATAAATTACTTTGGTGCAAAGTTGATAGTAAATAATAAAAATAGGTTGTACTGTTCCCTTCTATATATGAATCTCTAAGTCTGGACCATTCATCTGAAGTACAATTTCCCTGTAAATTGATTAGCAATTTTAAGGTGTTTAGCTAAACTAAAAAGCATGTTATTATAGTATCTGTTGTTAACTTTACCAACATTAATTTGGAGTCATAACTTGTTAATAATTTGATTCTCATGATAGAAGCACCACCTATAGGAAATCTCTGTCTATAGACTTAACTTCGATGACTCCAAACTCTGGAACCTAGTTGATAAGATATACATTTAACTCGTCTTACATCTTGCTAGCTAATATAATATTGTATTCCTATAGACAGCGTGCATCTATTCTTAAGTATATATTGTGATTGGAACGCTAACTTCTTTATTTTCTCTTTCTTTATATATACACATTGGAGCAAATGGAATTTTAATTCGGAACTCTCGCATTGGAGTCTCGCTCAAGACTCAACATTTCCCGAGAATGGAATCACCAAATCCCATCTTCCTTAGACGTACCAGATAGCGAGAAAAACAAGCTAAACGCTTGGGGACCTCTATGACGTCTTTCTTTCCTTTTTCCTTACTGTTCATCCGACTTGACTTGTGCGATTTGAGTTTATCTCCAATTTCATTGAGATTTTATGTTGAAATTCATGTTAGCATAGTGTACTTAGTTATGTAAAATGGTTACTTGTTATTGTCAATTTTGCACTCTCTTAATCACATAAATGCAGCCTTTAGATATAGGAACTTAGAATCAGTTTCTTTTAAAAAAATGATGCTTCCAAAAACCTTTCATCACAATTTTTTCTAATAGCGTTGAGTTAGACTTTAGTAAGCACGAGATGTTTAAGTCTAATCGAGTATTTTATAGAAGTATATATGAACGAAAATATTTTAGCTACTTTCTGCAACCTAAAGATATTTTGATAATTCAAAAATGTTCAATCTTGTATGAAATCTGACCTCTTTTAAAAGCCGTCTTATTGCATTGAGATTCCTTTTTAAGTTACCCCTTTTCAATCACTATAAAAAATTTAAACACTTCATAAATTATTTTATATTGGTCTCATATTTTTTATCCATTAATTAACCTAAGTTTAGTCGGTTAACCGTAGTTAACAGATCTTAAAGAGTGCCTAACACCTTCTCTTTAGGATAATTAGAGCCTTATCTAGAATTTTTAAGGTTAAGTAGACCTTAAAAACAGAGTATGTTTGTCACGACCCAATTTCTAAACTCGGTCGTGATGACGTCTCTCATGAAGACAAAGCCAACCAACATAACAACAATGCCCCTTTTTAACAGTTAATAAATACAAATGAATGAATAATACGAATGGCATTAATAACTGATATTTATCACCCAACACAACCTGACCGGTGTGTCACAAGTCACGAACATCTAAAGAAGACTGAATACAATTACTGGGCCAATAATAATATACAAAATAAAATCTGAAATCAAAAGATAAAGTCTGGTGCCGCGAACGCTGGCGGTCACCTTGTCCACTACAGTAGTATACCAACCGTAATACCTTCAATCAACTATTAACCCGCTTCCGGGTCAACAATACCTGCAACTGTACGCAAGGTGCAGGGAGTAAAGTGAGTACTCCAACTCAATGAGTAATAAGAGTAAATAATAACTGAGCGGCAAGAAATCACGTAAGAGCACTCCATCATGCTATATAGGACAGTGCAACCCTTTGAGAAAACAGTAAAACCGTGAAAATCCTTTAGAAAATACTTGGTTCAATTTGAAAACTTCTTTTGAAAATATCCTCATCCAACAATCAAGCATATGAATGCGATATCAGATAGTGCAAGTCAGCACATAAGTTAGCCCCTTCGGGCACAACACTCCACCAATAAACAACACCAGGGTATCTGGTAAACAGTGCAAGAAGTAGCGTGGATGCCAATGATATGAGAGTGCTAAATGTCATGACACGTAGTACAAACAGGAACCAATGCATGAATGCATTGCAATGCACATGACCGCTGCGGCGCGCAGCCTGATCCATTTGGGTACCCGCGCTCACTGTGGGGTTTCAGACTCCGAAGAGGCTCCTACAGCCCAAGCGCAATATCAATATCACACCGCTGCAGCGCGTAACCCGATCCATCCTCAGTCCAGAAATGCACATATAACACTGCTGCGGTGCGCAGCCCGATCCATGCTCAGTCCAGAAATGCACATATAACACATAAGCCACTAGGGCAGTATTCAAATAACAATTCTCAGTTCCGAACGTTAAAATATGTAGTTTAAGTTTTAAAACCTTAGAAGTATGTCTGGACATTTCAAAATAGTGTTTAACTCAGGACCGAAATTATTTAACATGCTAAGTATCATGGAAACAGTGATAATAACCCCTAAAGAGTTCAAATAATCAGCACGAAACCCAAAACATGACAATCAGTCCAAATTATGATGATAACAAGTAGTTCAGTCAAATACGCGGTAAAAATCAACAACCGGGACGGACCAAGTCGCAATTCCCAATGGTGCTCTACCCCATGCTCGTATCCGGCGCGCAAGTCACCTCAATACAGCACTACGATGTGCAAGTCCCGAGTTTCAAACCCTCAGGATATCATTTACAAGTATTACTCACCTCGAATCGGTGAAATCTCTAGCCCGCGACGCCTTTGACCCTAAAATTAGCCTCCACACGCATCGAATCTAACCAAAATCAGAGCGAATATATTACAATATGCCAAGGGAACAATACCTGATCGAAAACAATCGAGAAATAGCAAAAATCTCGAAACTAGCAAAACCCGAGCCCCGGGCCCACTTCTCGAAAAATTACAAAATTTACATTACCGGATTCCTCGTCTCGCCACGAGTCCGTACATATCAAATTCACAAGGATCGGAGTCCATTTGACCCCTCAAATCACAAATTCTCATTCAAAAACCCAAGCCCTAGTTCTTCACTTTTTAACCAAATTTTCATGAATTTAAATGTTGAAATCATAATTAGATGATGTTTCTAGGCCATGGGACTTACCTTCAATTGATTCCCAGCCAAAACCCTCTTCAATGGCTCCCAAAAAGCTCCCAAGATGCTCAACGATGGAGGAAAATAACCCCCAAGTCGCGGATGAAATGTCATTTTAAAACCCTTCTGTGAACAACTCTTTTCGCTTCTGCGGTCCCGTTACCGCTTATGCGGGACCGCTTCTGCGGCCATAACTCCTCTTATGCGATTTTTCATTAAAACCCCATCAGCCGCTTCTGCAACAATCATTTCCTCTTCTACGGATTCCTCATCTCCAGGCCAAACCGCTTCCGCGACCTCACGTCCGCTTCTGCGGACTCGCTTAGGCGAAAAGAGTTCCGCTTCTGCGGAACTTTGCAGCTCCACATTAGACCGCTTATGCGACCAACCTCACGCTTTCGCGGAGCCGCTTCTGCGGTCCATTTCCGCAGAAGCGCTCATACCAGATACCAGCAAGATCTGCCACTTCTCAACTTGAGATTTCATCCCGTTAACCATCCGAAATCACCCCGAGGCCCCCGGGAGCTCAGCCAAAGGCACCAACATATCCCAAAATATCATACGAACTTGTTCCAATTATTAAAACACATCAAACAACACTAAAACCATTAAATCACATCGGATTCAAGCCTAAGTTTCTTAAAAACTTCCGAAATGCACATTCGATCAAAAACCCGACCAAATGATGTCCAAATGACCTGAAAATTTGCACACATATCCAAAATCACCCAACGAAGCTACATCAACTCTCGGAATTCTATTCCGACCCTCGGATCAAAATATCACCTATCAACCGAAATTCGCCAAAAATACTAACTTCGCCAATTCAAGCCTAATTCTACAATGGACCTCCAAATTCAATTCCGATCACGCTCCTAAGTCACAAATCATCTCTCGAAGCTAACCGAATCACCAAAATTCACATCCGAGCCCTATAACTCATAAGTCAACGTCCGGTTGACTTTTCCAACTTAGGCTTTCCTTAAAGAGACTAAGTGTCTCATTTCTTATCAAAACCAATCCAAATCAATTCTAACACACCACCTACCAATAACGAAACATGAAGAAGCATGAAATGGGGGAAACGGAGCAATAACATATGAGACGACGGGCCGGGTCGTCACATCCTCCCAAACTTAAACAAACGCTCGTCCTCGAGTGTACCTAGAGTTGTCCTAGAAGCCAACCAATAGTTGAATGACCTTACCAAGCATATACCCGGGGTGATCCCACGTCACCCTATCTTACATAGGTCCGATAATACAACACAGCTGAAATTTCACAGCCTATCTAGACCATAAACCGTAGAACGACATTGCACTTTCCGAAATCATACCCAGAATAAACCCGAACCAGCTGTAATAACCCACACCTGCAACCTCAGGTGAAATCATATAATATATCACACAATCCAACACTCGAAATGATAGTCTCTATTCACAGCAGTAGCCCACAATACCCAAATACTGATAGAAACCTCTTATTAGCTAAAGTCTTAATCCATCACTTTCATATACTGCCAACGATAAATAAAACATGCGATAAACCGTAACCATTCCTCTGGTCACCCATACATGAAGCCACTTACTTGTTGACTAATACCACAACAGATTTGAAGCCAAACCTCGATATAAACCATCTAACCAGCTGAAATCACATCTGTTCGCATTCATTTATGACTCTAACGATCGCCTCGAATTCAACACACCACCCTGGTGATACAACACTTCAATACAATCCTAAGCCACAACTTGCATAATGCACACACCATTAAGGAACAATCTGGACATACTCAAACCATGACAAATGACTCAACGAAAGAGCTGTACCTCAAGCTCATCAGTACCATCACAACACTAGGATGAGACCCCGTCTCACATCATAGAAATAGAGCACCTGAAGCTACCCCGAAGGGTCATAACTCTACGTAGCCTCGCTACAATGCGCGATCCTATCCAAACATTGTTACATACGAAGCACCTCAAGTCGCTATGCTCAAAATCAATAGCCACGCACAATTTTTTTGATGTCTGAAACCAAAGCAATTCTTTACACCCACGGTGGAACAAATAACATACGACACGCAACCTGATAGATAATAACCAATACTCCATTTACCGAGCAACACTCAATACGGACTTTCCTCAGAAACCAGGAAGCAAGGCATACAAAGTAACATATGGAAAACTATTCTCAATATCACACTGTTGCGGCATGCAACCCGATCCAGATAACATACCCGTGGCGGTGTGCCACCCGATCTACACAAATATCTCACATAGGGAGATGCACATCGAGCCAAATTTGCTCATTATAACAAAATACCCAGTATCGGTCGTAAGCATACTGAGTGCATAATGATATATACTTATAGCGTTGTAAGCTACAAAACTCAATTTCCACTATGAATCTCGATAGCACCGCACTATATGGGCTCACCGTCCGAAAATCATAATGCCTCACAGCGCAGAAAAGCAACTCATAGATCTCCCCAGACCACTAGCAGGTTCATTAACGATCGAATCAACCTATCCTTTATCAATACATTTCGGGGCCAATTAAGCCAACTCAAGATAAACACGTATCCAATCGGCTTACCAACAAACTCATTACCAAGAAGCCTGAAGCTGCTCCTTCCACTACTATAACTCATGTCGGAGCCGTACGATATGATGCCCGACACCCAATCAATACCGAAATCCACAATCTCTCCCGGCGACATGCCTGGCAACAAGGAACGCATCCGAAAAAGTCTCTCAATATCGGAACTGAATCAATGGTAGAAACCTCTATACTGACATCCATCACAAAGGCCCAATTAAGGAAAGCAATCCTTCCCAGCCGTCCGCTGGTCTTTGGAACACAACCATTCTGCTAGAACATAGTCCGATGCACCTCGCCACGCAACCTGTGGCATTTTCCGACATAACCCATAGCACAATAGTCTAGAATAACCCAACACTGAGACAACCAGTCTACACCCCAATATCATATCCAGAATCTAATATACCAAGAAAAGAAAGATCCATTCGGGCTTCCAAAACCCCCAATAGCCGCTAACGGTACCAATACACACTATCCATAACCAATACATAGCCTGAACATGAGAACTCCCAGCCTCCAGCTCCACATAGCACACAAATTACTATACACGATCCCAAATTCTGCAGTATAAATACATATTACACCTTGAGTACCCAATCATTCCATGAAAGATATTCTAAAATTCCCCCTGTGCCACCAAACAAACTCAGATATCGACAGTCGATCTATCAAGAAAATGCCGCAATACTTCCGAAGTGCCATCAACTTAATCACATTGCCCTTTTTCTAAAACATATACCCTCGTCAAATCACTATGATTAGTAACACCATTTACTTAGTCATATGAGGATCATTCACCCTAATCATCTGAAGCTTGACCCTCCAATCACCTAAAACTGCTTGTGCTGCTTAAGATTCTAATGACTCTCCATTCAGAACTGAACCATAACCTCACACACACAAATTCTAATTCTCCATAATATATCACATATACCATACCACACCAGGATAACATGAGAACTCCATCTCCCTTTTACTAACCACAAACATCTATGTATTCCTCTAGTCAAGAACTCTCCATCAATCCCATCTAGAAGAGAAATCACTACACATTCCATGCTTTGCGTGCCCATAGGCAATATATACTTCTCTAAATCACGGTAAAACTCATCAAGAACTCTCTCTTAATTCCATTCGCTCAAGCTAAACTTCCAGGACTGAATCCTTCTATCTAAACCAAGCTGAGCAAGCCGTCAAAACTCAAGAGCACTGCTGCAAAATGCCTGTAAAAGCTCATTACCTCGAACACATACAAAGAATTAATCATACCCTTACCATACCGATTCAGTCTATTATCAAGCTATTCCGTCTATCAAATTTCTCTTTTTATTCATCATCCACTTGATATTTCTCCCTCGCTGTAGCATCACAATGCCTCAATCCAGGCTTACCACACAAGACTCGCACATAAGACCACACTATCTAAGACCCATGGCCACTGAATACTCTCTCAACCGTTCCCAGAAATACCACATTCCAGAGTACTTTACCCTAAAGAACTTCCTGCAAATCTAAAATTCGTTACCATTACTTTCCAGATACTGATACATAGAATCCCATAATTAACATAAAATACCACAAGTCTTGATATTTTCTAATGAAACCACAGTCCCTAGCCACATACACAACCTTAAGACACCTGGTTATTACATGCCAAATCTTGAACACAATAAAACCATTCTCGAGAGTCATTCACTCTTACACAACTGTAAATTATCTGAATTAACGAACATAACCACTTGTGCCTTATTAGCACTCTGACACCGCAGAACATGATCTCATACCAATACAAACAACCATCTTCCTTCTCTATACACCGAGCATTCTTTCCCAGCAGCAACTCAAGACATCCGATTATTTTCACATATCTACGAAGCATCTATAACCTTTATCAAAATTTTCTTTCACACGTGCCATCCTCGGCTCAATTTCTACAACCAGAACTGATCCTCTAGCCTACCTCGAAACGGAACCAACATAGCTCTTACCCGTGCAATCAGCTAATCAATAGCAACCTCCCCAACTTGGGCCGAAGCCATATATCAGGACACACTCAATAGCCCATAATACTTTTACTCCAATGGTGCCACAATACCATAGTGAGATTAAACTCAAATTATTTACAAGTTTGTGAAAACACAGATAATCTAGTACTGAAATCCTTTGCAATTCTTGCATTCCTCCCCACGTCAGCTGAGTCCATCTCTCAGGAGACGCCAAATTTTCAAATTACAACACGTACCTTTCAATTACATATGGAATCTTCTAACGGACACATAAGGATCATACCACTCCAGAACACTCCGCAGGAGATAACCCACCTGCTTCGCCTCAGTTTAGTATTTCAGCAAACCTTCCACCATCATACACATAACACAGTCATTTTGTCTTCCTGAGTCTGAACTCATACCGCCACATGTGATGCACTAACTTTCCAACTAGGAGATACGAAAACATTTTTCACGCGCCCATAACTTGGGCTACACAATAGATCACAATTAGAATCGAGCACTTATCAGTCATCTTTCATCCAGCAGACTTCTTTGTCACCACCAGGTCGTACAGATACATCTCGCAGCACTAATATACTCATCACATGGATATCCAACCGCCATTCCAGCTAATAAGGACAATACTGAACATATAAGTTCAAAACACTTGCTCACACGATCAGCACCTCAGTGCTCAAGCCCTAGGCAAGATCTGGCCTC
>MU761308.1:0-17551 GCA_026770625.1 Nicotiana glauca | reverse complement strand
TCACAAGTCACGAGCATCTAAAGAAGACTGAACACAACTACTGGGCCAATAATAATATACAAAATAAAATTTGGAATCAAAAGATAAAGTTCGGTGCCGCGAACGCTGGCGGTCACCTTGTCTACTATAGTAGTATACCGGCCGTAATACCTTCAATCAGCTATTAACCCGCTTCCGGGTGAACAATACCTGCAACTGCACGCGAGGTGCAGGGAGTAAAGTGAGTACTCCAACTCAATGAGTAATAAGAGTAAATAATAACTAAGCGGCAAGAAATCACGTAAGAGCACTCCATCATGCTATATAGGACAGTACAACCCTTTGAGAAAATAGTAAAACCATGAAAATCCTTTAGAAAATACTTGGTTCAATTTAAAAACCTTTTTTGAAAATATCCTTTTCCAACAATCAAACATATGAATGCGATATCAGATAGTGCAAGTCAACACATAAGTCATCCCCTTCGGGCACAACACTCCACATATAAACAACACCAGGGTATCTGGTAAACAGTGCAAGAAGTAGCGTGGATGCCAATGATATGAGAGTGCTAAATGTCATGACACGTAGTACAAACAGGAACCAATGCATGAATGCATTGAAATGCACATGACCGCTGCGGCGCGCAGCCCAATCCATTTGGGTACCCGCGCTCACTGTGGGGGTTCAGACTCCGAAGGGGCTCCTACAGCCCAAGCGTAATATCAATATCACACCACTGCAGCGCGTAACCCGATCCATCCTCAATCCAGAAATGGACATATAACACTGTTGTGGTGCGCAACCCGATCCATGCTCAATCCAAAAATGCACATATAACACATAAGCCACTAGGGCAGTATTCAAATAACAGTTCTCAGTTCCGAACGTTAAAATATGTAGTTTATGTTTTAAAACCTTAGAAATATGTCTGGACATTTCAAAAAAGTGTTTAAATCAGGACCGAAATTATTTAACATGCTAAGTATCATGGAAACAGTGATAATAACCCCTAAAGGGTTCAAATAATCAGCACGAAGCCCAAAACATGGCAATCAGTCCAAATTATGATGATAACAAGTAGTTCAGTCAAATACGCGGTAAAAATCAACAACCGGGGCGGACCAAGTCGCAATCCCCAATGGTGCTCTATCCCACGCTCGTATCCGGCGTGCAAGTCACCTTAATACAGCACTACAATGTGCAAGTCCGGGGTTTCAAACCCTCAGGATATCATTTACAAGTATTACTCACCTCAAACCGGTGAAATCTCTAGACCGCGATGCCTTTGCCCCTCAAATCGGACTCCACACGTGTCGAATCTAACCAAAATCAGAGCGAATACATTACAATATGCCAAGGGAACAATACCCAATCGAAAACAATCGAGAAATAGCAAAAATCTCGAAACTAGCAAAACCCGAGCCCCGGGCCCACTTCTCAAAAAATTACAAAATTCAAAGTACTAGATTCCTGGTCTCGCCACGAGTCCGTACATATCAAATTCACAAGGATCGGAGTCCATTTGACCCCTCAAATCACAAATTCTCATTCAAAAATCCAAGCCCCAGTTCTTCACTTTTTAACCAAATTTCCATGAATTTAAATGTTGAAATCATAATTAGATGATGTTTCTAGGCCATGGGACTTACCTCCAATTGATTCCCAGCCAAAACCCTCTTCAATGGCTCCCAAAAATCTCCCAAGATGCTCAACAATGGAGGAAAATAACCCCCAAGTCGCGGATGAAATGCCATTTTAAAACCCTTCTGTGAACAACTCTTTTCGCTTCTGCGGTCCCGCTACCGCCTATGCGGGACCGCTTCTGCAGCCATAACTCCTCTTATGCGGTTTTTCATTAAAACTCCATCAGCCGCTTCTGCGACAATTATTTTCGCTTCTGCGGATTCCTCATCTCCAGGCCAAACCGCTTCAGCGACCTCACGTCCGCTTCTGTGGACTCGCTTAGGCGAAAAGAGTTCCGCTTCTGCAGAACTACCCATCTCCATATCAGACCGCTTATGCGACCAACCTCACACTTCCGCGGAGCCGCTTCTGCGGTCCATTTCCGCAGAAGCGCTCATGCCAGATACCAGCAAGATCTGCCACTTTTCAACTTGAGATTTCATCCCGTTAACCATCCGAAATCACCCCGAGTCCCCTCGGGACCTCAGCCAAAGGCACCAACATATCCTAAAATATCATACGAACTTGTTCCTATTATTAAAACACATCAAACAACACTAAAACCAATAAATCACATCGGATTCAAGCCTAAGTTTCTTAAAAACTTCTGAAATGCGCATTCGATCAAAAACCTGACCAAACGATGTTCGAATGACTTGAAAATTTGCACACATATCCAAAATCACCCAACAAAGCTACAGAAACTCTCAGAATTCCATTCTGACCCTCGGATCAAAATCTCACCTATCGACTGGAATTCGCCAAAAATACTAATTTCGCCAATTCAAGCCTAATTCTACAAAGGAGCTCCAAATTCAATTCCGATCACGCTCCTAAGTCACAAATCATTTCCCGAAGCTAACTGAATTACCGGAATTCACATCTGAGCCCTATAACTCATAAGTCAATGTCCGGTTGACTTTTCCAACTTAAGCCTTCCTTAAAGAGACTAAGTGTATCATTTCTTATCAAAACCAATCCAAATCAATTCTACACACCACCTACCGATAACGAAACATGAAGAAGCATGAAATGGGGAAAACGAAAAAATAACACATGAGACAACGGGCCGAATCGTCACAATGTTTAAGCACTACTTAGCTAAAATTGGTATCCTAATTTACCATTAAAATAATTAGGTGGAGACTCCTAAAATTAATTAAATCTCGGATTTACCAATATGTTATACTTTAATTTGACCCGTATTAAAATGGGGTATAACAACATGAGACTCTGCTGGAGATTTAGGTTCTAAATCATAAGAAACTTTGGTTAATAGTAAAAATTTATTTCTGTGTTTGTAATTGTTTATGATGCTTGTATGAATTGCCTTTATGTGATAAATTATCTTATATAAATTGCTTACTTGTTATTGCTTTATATAAATTGTCATTGTGCTTTACTTCCTACACTCCCAAAAAACTCACACAAACCATACACTTAAGCGGTTTTGTGGTTTGCGGCCATACACTACTCAAAATACCTTTTAGAGAAAAGTTCGTGGTAAGTTGATCAGCGGTGTAGGTGACAGTCACAGGCTTTCCACTCTCAAGTTGTCCACTTGAAAGCAGACCATTCTAGAAAATATTCACTCTTAGTCAACCTAGGATAGAGCTAAACCAAATCCTTTTTTAAGAGCATGCATCAATTTATTCTAAGGTGATTTAATACTCGAGGTGTATTAAATCTATTAGTTAACTTTACCTAAATATCCAAGTAGGTTTTCAATCTCGAGGGACACCTTATCACACATATGTGCATTATTTGAAGGGTAAACATGCTAATTTTATGGACCATTTACTCTATATTAATTAAATCATAGTTAAAGAAGTATGGCTAACTTTTTTTTTATAAAGTTTTTCAAATAACATAATCTTTCGAAACAACAAGAAGCTTAGACATGACAAAAGTATCTTTTATACTTTCTTTTGATCATATATTTAAAAAAGAAAGAGGTTTAGATGATTTATGTACCTTATTTTATTTTGAAAAAAAGAAGTTAAAAAAGAAGTAAAATCTTTTAATTAAATTATGGCAATGGGATGATACATAATATCATATTTATCTTTCAAATACTCGTTAAGCCTACCTCTGGCATAAAGAGGTTCCCTACATATTAGGACGCGTAATTATTTGTTATGCTTTGTAATCTGTCACATAGTTTTCTTGCTTACTTTTTAGTAGCTATATTGCTTACTTGACATTATTATTTATTTTTACTACCATCATTTATTGTTTTTCAGAAGAATATTGACTGCACGACTATGAATTGAGGATGATGGTGTTATGCAGCTTTAGGGTCAGGTTTGTGTTCTGCATGTTGATGGGTTGAGGGAGTTGAACCTAAAGGAGACTCATAGTGCATGATATTTCATTAATTCACGTATTACAAAGATGTATCGTTACTTGAAGCAGCATTATTAGTGGCGAACGATGAAGAAAGATATTTTCGACATGTCTCTCGATGTTTGAATTGTTAGGGGAAGTATGAACATTAGAAACCCGGTGGTTTGACTCAGAATTGGTGATATCAAAATAGAAATATGAGTACATCACTATGGAATTTGTGGTAATATTACCACAGTCATTGAGGAAATATGATGTTGTTTGGATCATTGAGGACCAGTTGACCAAGTTTGCCTTCATCCTCGTGATGACATCCTACTCTTCCGAGATGTTGGCTCATATTTTTACATCTAGGAGATTATTCGCCTACATAGTTTATCTATTTCTATCATCTCTGATTATGGAACATAGTTTACTTCACACTTTTGGAGAGCTGTGCAACATGAGTTGGGCATACGGGTTGAGCTTAGTACTGCATTTCACCCTCAGATGGACAGTAGATCGAGCTAACCATTCAGATTTTGCAGGATATGATGAGGGAATACTCTATTGATTTCAGGGATCAGTGGGACCAGCTTCTCCCTTTAGAGAAATTTGCCTACAACAACAACTATCACTCAAGGATTAGATGGATCCATACAAAGCCTTATATGGGAGGTGATGTTGTTCTCCAGTTGGTTGGTTTGAGCCTAGTGAGGCTAGATTGTTGGGCACAAATTTGGTTTGTGATGCCTTGGAGAAGGTGAATTTGATTCAAGAGCAACTTTGTACAACATAGTCTGTGCAAAAGAGTTATGCAGCTAGGAAGGTTCACGATGTGGCCTACATGGAGGGTGAGAAGGTTCTTCTCCAAGTTTTGCCTATGAAGGGCATGATGCAATTTGGGAAGAAGGGCAAGTTAAGCTCGTATTTTATTAGCCCGTTTGAGATCTTGGAGAGAGTTGGGGAGGGTTCTTATTTCTTTGCATCGTATCCTAGCCAAGCAGGGGTGCATCAGGTATTAATATTTCCATGCTTAGAATGTACCATGAGTATATGTCACATATTTTTGACTTCAACACGGTGCAACTTGATGAGAACTTGAACTATGAAAGAAAAGCTAGTGGCTATTCAAGACTGGCAGGTTTGAAAGTTGAGATCTAAATATATTCCTTTTGTGAAAGTGCGTTGGAGAGGTCAACCAATTGAGGAGGCTACCTGGAAGTAAAATTCTGACATGAGGAATAGATACCAGCATATTTTACCAATTCAGGTACATATCTAAGTCAGTTCGAGGATGAACATTTCTTTTGGAAGTGGATAATATGACGACCTAATAATCGTTTTGATTAATCACTTCCCTTTTTGTTTTTTGAGACCTTCCATAGCTTTATTTAATGAATTATAACTTGTGTTCCTAGTATATGTCAATTAACTTTAAAATTGGTTAGAGTTGACCACTGTCAGCATTTTAAGAGAACGACCTTGGATCGGTATTTTAACAATTTCGGTAGGTTTGTAAGATGATTTTGGTCTTGTATGCATGTTTGGTTGAGGTCGCGCTTGTCACGACCCAAACCTATGGGCCGCGACGGGCACCCGGTACCTTACTCAGCTGAGTACCAACATAATATATCATTCTTCTCGTACTTTCCTTGGCAAATGGGCCATTATGGGCTAACCAAAATAAATATAGAGGGATACTCAATATAAGACGACCCAATATGAGATAAAAACTCATACTTGTGACATACGGGCCTATAAGGCCAATGTGATCTATTATATACTTAAAGTATTGGCCGACAAGACATACAAGTATCCGTATATATGACATCTATCTATAAGCCTCTAAGAGTACATACTTATCACAAAGGCTGGGACAGGGCCTCGCCATACCAAACAATACACGTTTAAATCATACTGACCAAACAAGTAACTTCGGAGCAAATGAAGCGCACCACCATCTTCTGCTGATCTGATGGCCTACTTGGAGAAAACTTGACCTATCTATCGGAACCCGCGGGCATGAAATATAGCGTCCCTAGGCAAATTAGACATAAGTAAAAATAATGTACCGAGTATGTAAGGAATTAAAATTAGTAAATTATAGACATGAGATAAACATGGAGTAAAAAACTCGATATGTAAGTCTGAATAACTTTGTGAATCATTAATATGTATAATGCCCATGCATATGCGTATAAATATCATGTTGTTCATACGTACATGTATTCATAACATCATCAAGCCTCTGAGGGGATCCCATCATATCATCTCGATCACTGTGGGCAAAATAATCAACATATATCACCCGATCAGGTGGTGGTACGTATATAACACTATAACCTTTTTTTCATATCACACACACACACAAACACACACACACACACATACACACACACACACACACACACACACACATGCGCGCACACGTATACAATGCTATCTAGTCATGGGTCAATGCAAATGAATGTAATGCATGAGAGGTACGTTAATAAAATCTCTCGGAATGTCGTAAGATAATTATGCCTTTCAATAATATCATGAATTAAAATTTATCAACTTACGTATTTTCTAATACCCATGAACATACAATAGAACAATAAGACATATGGAAATTCAAGAACATTGGCGTCTCTAATACTCCTATGAATAAAGTTATTTATGAAAGTTGTGCATTTATTCGTTTCGTTTGTAACATATGGATCATGCCAAAAGAAAGAAGGGATTTCCTTAACATACCTGAGTAATTTTTCTTGAAAATCACTATAACACACGCTAATTGTAACAAAACACGCGATGACAAAATTGGAGTAGGAAAAACTCCGTATGATATTCTTGAGAAAGATTATACCGGACTTCCTTAGAATTGCATTTTACGCTACTGTAGCATTGTAAGTGTTTATGAGAATTCCCCTTGAGAAAGGAATTTCATCCGTTAGCTAATTATGGACCTTAATGAATTAGGGAGATAGTTTCTTTTATCAAAGAGAGTGAGCCCAATTTTAGGGTGACTAAGCTTAAAAACCCTTTAGATGTGCCACCTTAAATTTGTGAGTAAAAAGTCACTCATCTCATGAAATCTTGCTGCCACATTGGTTCCTCAAGTTTATCCAACAAACTTTATCCATAAATTTTCAATTACATGTTAACCTCTCATTAAAAACTAACAATTAACCAATAATTACTAGATTATCCACATAGTTAGAAATTATCTCAAATTACTTAAAATAGTACTAACTCTTAATAAACTTTGTACACCTTACTATTATGGTCACGTGATACCTTGTATGACACTAGTCCGTAAATACCGGGTATTATAACTCACACCGTATTTGATCCCAAGTTGACAAACTTTGGTGTTTACCATAAAATTGATAAGAATAATTAAATTTATAAATGAGACTCTAGAAATATATGATCTATTTTTATGCTAGTTGTTAGAGCAGTTGATGCTAGGCGTATGAAGTTTAACAATGAGATACAAGCTAAAATGGGATAGTAATTAAACTGAAGGGCTTGCTACTCGGGCTTCGGACTGGTAGATGAAAGGCATCGGGGTCGATATTTGGCTCGAGCTCGAGCTAATGGGGGTAACCGGAAAGGGGATAACAGTTAAGATATTATTAAAGAAGGCTCTTTATGGTCAATATCAAGCCATAATTGAAGAACAAGACGAAAGCAATGAATGCAAAGAGTAGTAGTAAGTTAGAGATAAAAGAGAGAAAGGGAGGTATTAGTGCTCTTTCGTAGAATAGTTGGATTAACAGCAGTCGGGGGTTGCAAAGTGATAGGATCCCCTTTTTATAGGAAGGGAATCCCGTTATAGTACAAAATGTATTAATTGTAAAGACATGGAGATGGGACGACTGGACATGATGTCTTGAGACAGGTCCTGGATAGGTCAGCTATGCCAGATTAAGCCATATGCCTTGGGAACTCCCTTATCACCTGCTATAGCCTGCTATAGACATTAGAATTCAAGCCCTCTGAGCCGGTGCCTGACGACCCTTGAGGGTGAGTCTCGACCTTGGCTTCGAGCCTCGAGGAGTATGACCATGAGATGACCTTATGACGGGGAAAGTGATAGTCTCCACGTTTCTTAGAGTGAAAGTGATAAGAAACGACAAGAAAAGATCCTAAACTTCTGCTTCTTTTGTTGTTCTTGCAATCGGCAACGGCTACGAGGTGCCAAGATGCAGCATGCGCGCTGTTCCTACAGGTTTACGCATTGACTACAGTGGTTGGCTTCCTTCAATGTACACACAATGCTTTTATAAATACTCCCCTCTTTCTTTCTAGACCCCATCTCATGCCAAAAACCCCTAATAAGGTTTCTTCTTCCCTTGTTCTTGATCTTTTTCTGGAATGCAACTTTTTTTCTTCCTTCAGAATCTCCCAAGGATGGCAAAAATATCCACTTCTGCTTCCTAAGAGGTTGGGGGCTCATCCTCTTTGTTTTTCTCTCAAGGCGAAGTGACTGCCTCCCCTTGTGCTGAGGAATGCATCCCAGGATCCTTTGCGATGACCTCCGATTTCAAGGTCGAGAGACCTTCCTCGAAACCAGGGCATCGCGAGCCTATAACTCGGTATATAAACTCGATAATAGATGTCGAGAGAGTGAGGGATGACTGTCGCTGGGGGAATACCGTGCTCGTGGAGATTCCTGCTCGGGAGGAAGATATTACGGCTTATAAAGCTGGCTTTCTGAGTGTATATACCTACCCATTTACCTAGGGGCCGGTGGGGCCATCCTCGCTCCCGATCTTCCCCGTAATTCTCAACTTCTGCCGGAGTTATCCAGTTACCCTACGCCAAATTCATCCTTCATTCTGGCACGTGGTTTATATGATTAGGCATTACTCGAGCATGATAGAGGAGATGCCCTTAACCCTCAACTATCTGATCCGGATGTATAGTCTTTGTCTTCTTTGTGGGGGCATAATCAAGCTTCGATGTCGAGCCCCGAGATCTCTATTTTCCTGTACCAAGGAGCTCGAGGAAGAGGTATGGGTAAGCTGATTTGTTCGAGTGAGGATGCCTGACCTGATTCCAGTGGAAAAGATGTTGTTCCCTGAGAAGTAAAACGCCTGGTATACGTAAATATGTTGTCTTTGCTCCTTTTTGGCGATATCTCCCCATGCATCTAAATCTAGTTTTCTTACCTTTTCAGTCGTAGCGATCTACCCTGGTGCTGTGTCGAATCTCCAAGGTTGGGTTGGCCTCTTATACTCGATTTGCCATATACCAAACGAGTGTGGCGAGATTTGTCCCGAGCTCAGTAGGAATCCAAAGACCATGGTGAGCCCCGAGCCTTGTTGCATCCATATATCTTGACATAGATTACAGTTAGTAGCCTTCTTCATCCTCTGTGTTTATGTGGGTCTAGGAGAAATCCTTTTGACGAAGGAGGAACCATTCATTGGAGGGGACACTCTGGTGCCCGGCGAGGAGAAGAAAAGGAAGGAAAGTCTACCAGTTGGGCCTTCGGAGCTCAAGAGGGTTAAGGTGGAAGATTCCAAGGTTAACCCAGTAGTTCTAACCTCTGAGGCAATAGGAAATCCTCGAGCTAAAGGTGAGGGAGAAAGCAGCTTCTCAATAGCCCTCGAAGAGCGTACAGACTTTATCGACCCTTGGGCCATGGGGATTGATGCTCCTGGATCGAGATTTGATGATGTTGTGGCTCAGCTTTGTGGTGGTGAGGCAATGGATGGAGTATTGAGCATTACCCATGAGTTGGCAAGTGGCCGGAATTCTTCCCGAGTTGGGACGCCCTTGGTGGGCAGTTCGGAGGGGCCTGGATCTGGGACCCAGAATGAACAAAGGACAGAGATTTTGGCTGATCCTGTCAACTCATTGATTGTTGTCGATTCTCCTCAGGGAGAGATCCTTCTGCCTTACGAAGTGCAAGATGTCCAGCATGAAGTGCCTTCTAAAGCAGGAGCACTAGTCAAAGGCGGAGATGCACTTGAGAGGTCACCGACCATTCTCGAGGGCGGTCTAGAGATTGATGCTTCATTCATTTTCGGCGAGATAGGAAGACTTTGTGAGCGGGTAATTTTTGCTACCTTGTCTGCCGCTCTGGGCTGTCTCAGTCTTTATTTTTCTAACTTGTTTCTTTTAGTGTGATTTCAGGCTAAAGTGCTTTATAACCAGGCTTTCACCCAGTATCAGGATGAGGTGAGCAATCGCGAGCACTAGAAAGCCTATCTTACCGAGTAGGTTACTCATCCCTCATTTTTACTATTATTCAAGCCCTTGTGAGGTTCCACTGCTTTTAACTTCTTGGACCTGATTTGTACAGTTTGTGAAGGAGAACACCCTGCTGAGAGGGGAGTTTTGGGCCAGAGATGCTGAAATTTTTGAGCTTAGTCAGTACGTAAGCGAGTTAGCCTCCGAGAGTGACAGCCTCCAGGGGAAGGTAACCTTGATCGCGCGTAAACTCCGGGATGCGAATGAGGATAGTGGAAAGTACAAGGGCCTCCATTCCGAACTGGTGGGTCCATTGTTTCGAATCAAAGCCGAGGCCGAGGCACTTGTATCCTTGCACGGGAGGGGGAACAGTTGCTACAGATTCCTTTGAGAGGATATTTGAGGGGCTAGCCCAATTTTTCCTCGGGCTGCGGATCATGCCTGGCCAGATTCCCAAAGTAGACCATTGGGGGCGCGTTGGAATGTAGCTCGAGTGGTGCTAAGAATGGGGGTGGATCCCCGGGGAGTGAAGATGCCATTGAGAAGAGGCCGTCCAAGGACTTGTAATTGCTTGGGTGCGACCCTTGGGGAGCCGTTGAGGATGCCTGTTTGGCTATAGATTAGGATCATTTTTACTTTTCCTGTCGATCTTCCTGTGTGTATATAGTACTTTCATTCTGGAATATGTATAAAGTGAATCATGGGGCTTTGTTTCACTCATTCCCCTTTCTGCCCTGAATTCGTTAAGAATTGGCGAGAAACCTTAGATTCGGAGTATGGCTTCAGAGCTCATCAGGCAGGACCGAAGTCTCTTTCATGCTCGGTTAAGTGCGTTAGAGCTCTTATGATTTGCCCAACTATTTTGGGTTTATTCTCCGAGTCAGGTTTTGACTCGAGCTTACCTGACCTTCAATCTCCCGTGCTTGCATGGGCGGACGACAATGGCTCTTACGCCTTGCCCTTGGTCATTTGTATTCTAACCATTTTGGGTTCAGTCTCCGAGTCAGGTTGCGACTCGAGCTTAATTGACCCTCAAGTTTTTTGTGCCTGCATGGGCGAATGACGATGGTGCTTACGCCTCGGGTTGAAGCGACCTTCCAAGTATGTGGCCCTGAGGCTCGTCGAGCTAGCGACGATGGCTCTTACGCTGTGGTCTTAGGCATGTATAGTTAACTATTTTGGATCCAGTCTCCGAATCGGGTTACGATCGAGCTCATTTTAATCCTCAAGTTTTCAAATTTTTAAGCTACCGACAATGGCTCTTATGCTTTTGGTCGTTGAGACCTTTTAGTCTGTGTCCCTAAGGCTTGTTTGGCTGGCGATAATGGCTCTTTGTGCCCTTAGGCACGAAAGGATTTGTTTTTCTCTCGTTAAGGGTTTTTGAAATGAGTTTTCCTGACCTGTCATTTATTCAGGAAGAACATCAATTTCAAGTCATTAATGGCGATGTTCGAGCACATCAGAATGTTTAGCTCATAGGCTGAGTAGCTCGAAGCCTTGTGATTTGGAGCTTACATGGTAGAAGCTCCTTTGCTTGTTGAGGGTAGCCTGTTTTAACCGGTTCTTTTCGAAGTAGATTCGAGTGATTTTGTTAGCGACGGTCGGGCGTCCCCGAGTTGCGTTTATTTGGCTGGTGCAACCGTTTTGACCATAGTTATATATGTTTGGTCGGAGCCACTTTTTTATCCCAAGTTTTAGGGGTCTACATCGAGGGTGTGCCCTCTTGGGAGTCTTACAAATGCAATATGTAGCCTAAACTTCGGGATTGAGTTTTATGCCTGTAGTAAAGTCTTACAACATTTTCATTCCTGTTGAGGTCTTATAGTTTTTTCATGCCAGTTGAGGTCTTACAGTTTTGCATGCCTGTTGAGGTCTAATAGTTTTTGTTGCTGTGTAAAATAGAATTGGCTAGATCAGGGTTGCTTAGGGTCTTACGGCCTCGGGTTTTCCAATGAACGGTGATTGATGACAGTCTCTAGGTTATCAAGTTTGCTAAGGACCGAATCCCGTTACTCGTGAGCTCAAAATTGCCTCATTGGGGCCTTATAATCCCGGAGTTCCGACCCTGAGGTTGTACGGGTGCCAAATTATTGATGTTAGTGTTCGGGACGTACTCAGTGGAGGGATCCCTGCCGTGAGCATGCTGAACTTTCTTTTGGAGTACGAGATGCTTTTGGTGAAAGATATTCTTTGATTGCTTGGTGCAAATACATGCCGTTATGTTGCCATAAGCCCGTCTTATACGGACACAATTTGTTCGATCATTTGTCCCGGTACATCATTTCCTACTGGAACCTCGTTTGTCATTTCCCGGTATGGGGTTGATCGCGAAGAAAGTCCGGTAGGCTTGTTGAATCCTTCTCAGGAGGTGTGTAGATGTTGCCTCGTGAAAAAACTTGCTGGTAAAAACCTGTTTCGGGATAAAAAACTCGGTCGAAGGAAAAGAGTGCAACGTTTGCCCGAGGATCTTTACGGGATTTTTTGATCGAATGCCCTAGTGGTAATACCGCTTGAGCATCGATTCATTCCAGTTGCTCGTAAGCTGTTCGCCTTCCATGGTGCCAAGCTTATAGGATCCCTTGCCAACTATCCCGAGAACACGATATAGCCTTTGCCAATTCTGGATCAGCTTTCCTTCATTAGGGTTTCAGGTGTTGAGAGTAATCTTCCTTAGGACCAAGTCCCGATCCTGAAATATCGGAGATTTGTTATCCTGTTGTAGTATCTTTTGATTTTCTGCTTCTGGCAGCTATCCGATTAAGTGAGGCTTCCCACCTTTGATCGAGTATGTCGAGGGCTGTTGTCATGACCTCATTGTTCGAGCCCTTATTAGTGCCCTGGAATCTGGCGCTTGGTTCCCTGACCTCCACTAGTATCAATGCTTTGGCGCCGTACACTAGAGAGAAGGGTGGTTCCCCAGTGCTTGATTTTGAAGTTGTTCGATATGCCCATAGTACCTCGGGCAGCATTTCTCTCTAGTTTCTTTTTTAAGTTCTGAATGATGGTTTTATTCGTAGATTCGGCCTAGCCATTTACACACAGGTGGTAAGGCATCGACAGGATTCTCTTTATTTTGTTATCTTCAAGGAACTATGTTACCTTGCTCCCGATGAACTGCCCCCGTTATCGTATGTTATTTCGAATGGGATTCTGAACATGCATATGATGTGATCCTATATGAAATTGATGACTTCCTTCTCTCTTATTTTCATGAAGGCCCGCGCTTCCACCCATTTTGAAAAGTAATCAGTCATAAACAGAATGAATCTATCCTTACCTGGTGCCGTTAGCAAAGGGCCAACAATGTCCATTCCCCATTTCATGAATGGCCATGGTGCTACAACAGAATGTAGTTGCTCGCCGGGTTGGTGGATCATGGGAGCGAATCTCTAGCACTTGTCCCATTGTCGGATGAATTATTTGGCGTCTTTTACCATGCTGTCCCAATAGTAGCCCGCTCTGACCACCTTTCAGACCAAGGAATTGGCCCCGGAATGATTTGCGCATGTTCCCTCATGGATCTATCGGAGTACATAATCCATGTCACCCGGTCCCAAGTATACCGCCAGGAGGCCATCAAAAGTTCTCCGGTATAGAGTCCCATTTTCGTCGAGCGAGAACTGGGTTGCTTTGCTTCACAGGGCCCTCGATTCTTTTGGATCTGCGGGTATATTCCCGTCTCTCAAATAAATAATATATTTATTTCTTCAATCCCATGTCAAACTGGTGGAGTTAATCTCCACGTGACCTTCCTCAACCACTGATTTAAACAACTGGACAACCGCTCCGGGGAGTAGGTCTTCTTCTTCAGTAGAAGATCCCAGATTCACGAGGGCATCGACCTCGTTGTTCTACTCTTGGAGTACATAGACTAAGGTCCATTCCTTGAAGGGTCATAATGTGACTTGCATCCTGTCCTCTCGATCTTCCTAGCTTCTGTTCACTTGGCTCACTACGAGAAGCGAATCACATTTCACCTCGAAAGTCTCGGCCCCCAAACTTTTGGCCAATTCTAAACCTGTAATCATAGCCTCGTATTCAGCTTCATTGTTAGTTATTTTTATGGTTTTTATGGATTGTCTGATTATTCCGCCAACGGGCAGCTTTAGGACTACACCGAGCCCAGATCCTTTTATGTTTTGTGGAACCATCTGTGAACAGGGTCCGTACCCCGGAGGACATTCCTGATTTCAATAAAAGTTCCTTCTCTACTTCGGGTACAAGAGAAGGTGAGAAATCGGCCACGAAGTCCGCCAGGATCTGGGACTTGATGCCGTTCGAGGTTGATACTCGATATCATACCCTCCGAGCTCAATGGTCCATTTAGCCAATCGACCAGATAACTCGGGTTTATGTAGTATGCTCCGGAGGGGGTAAGTTGGCAGAACGTAGATACAGTGGCACTTAAAATAATACTTCAGCTTACGCGAGGTGCTTATCAGCGCGAGAGCCAATTTTTCTAGATGGGGATACTGGGTTTCGGCATCCCTCAAGGTTTGGCTAACATAATAAACAGGAAATTATGTACCTTGCTACTCTCATACCAGTACGCCACTCACTGCTATTTGAGACATGGGCAGGTATATGTATAGCGTTTTATCCTCCTTGGGTATGTAAAGCAAAGGCGGGCTAGTCAAGTATCGTTTCAGTTCTTCTAGGGCGTGTGCATTTTGGAGTCCATTCGAAGTTGCTCTTTCTTTTGAGTAGAGAGATGAAATGGTGACTTTTGTCTGATTACCTTGATATGAATTTGCCCAGGGCCGCTATCTGCCCTGTTGACCATTGGATGGATTTTACGTTGTTCACCACCGTGCTTTCTTCGATGGCTTTTATCTTGTCAGGATTGATCTTGATCCCCTTATTTGAAGCCATGAAACCCAGGAATTTTCTTGAACCCACCCCGAAGGTACACTTCTTGGGGTTGAGCTTCATGTTGTAGCTTTTGAGGATGTTGAAAGTTTCTTGCAAATGGGTTAGATGGTCCTCTGTGCGCAGTGACTTGACTAGTATATCATTAATATATACTTCTATTGATTTACCTACTTGGTGATCGAACATTTTATTAATTAGGTGCTGGTACGTTGCCCTTACATTTTTTAACCCGAAGGGCATTACGTTATAGCAATATGTAACATACTCTGTGATAAACGAGGTTTTTTCCCTGTCCTCGGGGTTCATCTGAATCTGATTATACCTCGAATAGGCATTGAGAAAGGTGAGGGTCTCGTGGCCGGTCGTAGCATCGATCAGACGATTGATATTAGGCAATGGGAAGGAATTTGGGCACGCTTTTATTCAAATATTTATAATCTACACACATTCTTAGCTTTTTCTCCTTTTTGGGCACTACTACTATGTTAGCCAGCCATTCAGGATACTTTACCTCTCTAATGGATCCGATTTTAAGAAGTTTCGCTACCTCCTATTTGATGAAGGCATGTTTTACCTCGGACTGCGGTCTTCTCTTTTGCTTTATGGGTTTGAATTTGGGATACACTCAGCCTATGAGAGGTTATTTTTTGCGAGATTCTTGTCATATCTAGGTGGGACTAGGCGAAACGATTGATATTATTACTAAGAAAATGAATAAACCCTGTCTTGAGTTCAGGGGTTTACCCTGTTCTCAGGTATACCTTACGATCCGGGAGGTGCTCGATTAAAATGATCTGCTCCAGCTCTTCTACTGTTGATTTGGTCACATCTGATTCCTCGGGGGCGACGAAGGCTCGGGGGGCGAATAAATCTTTCTCGTCATCTTCGAGGGTCTGTATGTTACTCTCCTCGTCCGAGATCGGGCACATGAGGATTGGTGCCTCATAGTGGACCGTTAACATTGCTTTCGCTACTCGCTGCTCTCCATGTATGGTTGTGATGCCATCCCTCATGGGAAACCTTATCACCTGATGCAAGGTTGAGGGTACTGCCATCATGATATATATCCAAGGTCTACCGAATAATGCATTATACTTCATGTCTCCATTGATAACCTGGAACTCAGTGTTCTGGATCGTGTCGGACGTGTTGATCGGGAGGGTGATCTTTTCTTTCATTACTTCGCCGGTCATGTTGAAACCGTGGAGGATTCAAGGGATGGGAACGACTTGATTGAGCAGCCCTAGCTGTTCTACCATCTCTAATCTAATTATGTTGGCCGAGCTGCCTGGATCCATGAGCATGCACTTTATCTTGGTATTGTTTAAGAGAAATATCACTAGCGCATCATTTTGCGGTTCCATCATGGCCTCGAGGTCCTCCTTGTTGAATATGAGGGCTTCTTTAGGCAAGTGGTTTCGGATCGGTCCTTCTTCCACAGTGGACGTTCTCGTTTGTTTGAACATGGGTCCTTGGGGAACGTTGGTTCCCCTAATAATCATGTGGACATTATGTCGGAGAACCTTCTTTTGCGCCCGAGTTGAGTTCGGTGGTGTAACGATATATGGGGAAGTCGTGTCCTTTCCTCTGTTGTTTTCAAGGTTCTAGTTCCCCATTTTGCTCACCGAGCTAGGCGTTCTGTCCTGAAATTGAAGATTTTGGACAAAAAAAGTGTGAAAGATAACTTGCGTTTTTATAATGAAACTAGCAAGAAAATAATCACTATTATTTTTAGCCCCACGGTGGGCGCCAAACTGTTTACCGTGAAAATGGTAACAACAATTAGATTTGTAAATAGGACTCTAAAAATATGTGATCTATTTTTATGCTAGTAGTTAGAGCAGTTGATGCTAGTCGTATGAAGTTTAACGATGAGATACAAGCTAAAACGGGACAATAATTAAATCGAAGGTTTTGCTACCCGGGCTTCGAACTGGTCGATGAAAGGCCTTGGGGTCGATATCCGGCTCAAGATCAAGCTATCGGGGGTAACTGGAAGGGGATAACAGTTAAGATATTATTAAAGAAGGCTCTTTATGGTCAATATCAAGCCATAATTGAAGAACAAGTATGAAAGCAATGAATGCAAAGAGTAGCCTCGAGGGAATAAGTTAGAGAGAAGAGAGAGAGAGAGAGAGAGAGAGAGAGAGAGAGAGAGAGAGAGAGAGAGGTATTATTGCTCTTTTGTATAATAGTTTAGAAATTGTTTTCGAAAAATAATAAAATGATAAAAATATATTTGGGAAATTTCGTGATAAGTTTTTTAGATTATTTGACCGAACTACGCTGGTTTGATTCTCACTATTAAGCGAGATACGTAGGCAACCTTAATCGGGTCCAACCACACCTGTTTGAAAAAAAATCAAAAAATGTCAAATTTTGTTTTAAATAAGTCAAGTGATGCTATTTGGCTTAAAATAATCCACATGTCCCACAAAAGGACGCCGGAAGGCCGTTTTTGCAAAAATAGCCACTTTGAGTCATTTTAATAATTTGC
>MU761306.1:72366-84920 GCA_026770625.1 Nicotiana glauca | reverse complement strand
TTTATTTTTTAATAAAGCAACTAACTAATTATCCTAAAATGTGAACAAAATCTAAATGCAATGCATGGTATTTTTTATTTTTTAATAGAAATGAAATATGCACACTAATGCAAATAATTAGCAAAATTCTATGAAAAATCCTATAAAATTGCAAAAATTAGAAAAAATTATTTTCTGATATTTTATGGGAGTAATTCATATAGGGAAAAAATCACGTACTCACAGCTGCCCCTCTTTGCTCGGAAATGCGAAGATTTTTCGGGCAAAGATATAGTGAGCGGATACGAGCGATTTTTGCCCGTTTGAATACTCCATGGGAAGATTTTATGAAAGATTTGACCGAACCTTGCTTCAGAGGTTGCCTACATATCCTTGGCTATAAAGGAATCAGGTCAGTGTAGTTCAGAAGTGAATGAGGTGATGGAGTACCGAGGTTGAGAGCCGAGCGAGGTGCCATTCCGCCAAGGTTCCGGTCCGCGGTCCTGTTATTACATCAAAAATCAAAATAAATGAAAAAGACTAGCTAAGATTGTCAACAATGAGTTACAAGATTCCTATCAATTAGTCTTCTGAAGCTTGATCTTGAGTCTTGACTAGTTCTTCATGCAGACTTTGGATCTGAACCTTGACACTTGCTAGTTGCTGGTGCGAATTCATTCTTCTTCAGCTTTTTGGACCAGACCCGGACATGTAGTGCTTGTGACCTCAACCATGTCTTGAGAAGCGCACATCTTTCATCAACTTCTATATTTGGATTCACTTCTTGCCTTTCTTTTTTTTTTTCAGATCATGACTAACTTTTGTTGATCATCTCGGACT
This sequence comes from Nicotiana glauca, assembly GCA_026770625.1. NCBI lineage: Eukaryota > Viridiplantae > Streptophyta > Magnoliopsida > Solanales > Solanaceae > Nicotiana > Nicotiana glauca. Next base: position 84,101 of record MU761306.1, on the reverse strand, counting down.
GTTGACTTGCATTCTTCCCGCAAGCCTCTTTTGTTGCTGACTTGAATTGCATTCTGAAGTGTTTTACCTTTCTCCAGGTGATGCTTGATTTCTGAAATGTATGCCTCTTTTCTCCAGGCGGGCTCCTGACTACTGAACTTGAAAAGTATTCCCTTCTTCTCCAGGTGGGCTCCTGACTGCAACAAAATAGACTAACAAAGAATTTTTTTTGCCCCAGTTTGGTGTCTAGGTACAACATGTTATCAAATATTAAAAATTGAAAGCTAAAATTTGAATTATACTTCCCTTGTTCTCTAGGTGGGTGCCTGACTGCTGAAACTTGAAATGTATTCCCTTGTTCTCTAGGTGGGCTCCTGACTACTGAACTTGAAAAGTATTCCCTTGTTCTCCAGGTGGGCTCCTGACTGCAACAAAATAAACAAACAAAGAAAATTTTCTGCCCCAGTTTTGTAACCAGGTACAACATGTTATCAAATATACAAAATTGAAAGCTAAAATTTGAATTGTACTTCCCTTGTTCTCCAGGTGGGCTCCTAATTACTGAACTTGAAAAGTATTCCCTTGTTCTCCGGGTGGGCTCCTGACTGCAACAAAATAAGCAAACAAAGAAAATTTTCTGCCCCAGTTTGGTAACCCGGTACAGCATGTTATCAAATATACAAAATTGAAAGTTAAAATTAGAATTGTACTTCCCTTGTTCTCCAGGTGGGCGCCTGACTGCTGAAAGTTGAAATGTATTCCCTTGTTCTCCAGGTGGGATCCTGACTGCTGAACTTGAAAAGTATTCCCTTGTTCTCCAGGTGGGCTCCTGATTGCAACAAAATAGACAAACAAAGAAAATTTTTTGCCCCAGTTTGGTGGCTAGGTACATCATGTTATCAAATATACAAAATTGAAAGCTAAAATTTGAATTGTACTTCCCTTGTTCTCCAGGTGGGATCCTGCTTGCTGAATTTGAAAAATATTCCCTTGTTCTCCAGGTAGGCTCCTGCTTGTAACAAAATAGACAAACAAAAACAATTTCTGCCCCAGTTTGGTGGCTGGGTACAACATGTTATCAAATATTAAAAATTGAAAGCTAAAATTTGAATTGTACTTCCCTTATTCTCCAGGTGGGTGCCTGACTGCTGAAACTTCAAATGTATTCCCTTGTTCTCCAGGTGGGCTCCTGATTGCTGAACTTGAAAAGTATTCCCTTGTTCTCCAGGTGGGCTCCTGACTGCAACAAAATAGACAAACAAAGAAAATTTTCTGCCCCAGTTTGGTGGCTGGGTACATCATGTTATCAAATATAAAAAATTGAAAGCTAAAATTTGAATCATACTTCCCTTATTCTCCAGGTGGGTGCCTGACTGCTGAAGCTTGAAATGTATTCCCTTGTTCTCCAGGTGGGCTCCTGATTGCTGATCTTCAAAAGTATTCCCTTGTTCTCCAGGTGGGCTCCTGACTATAACAAAATAGACAAACAAAGAAAATTTTCTGCCCCAGTTTGGTGACTGGGCAGACTTGTGAGTTGTTACCTAAGCTATTGATGCGATGATGAGAGCAAAACTAAAGACTTTATTGGCATGTACGTCCCCTGTGAGTAAAACCATTTTGACTAAGATTTTTATCCTAGGAGAAAATTCATCAGACTAGGTTTTCTACCTTAGGAGAAAGATTCATTAGGCTAAGATTTTGACTATCTTAGGAGAAAGTTTCATCAGACTAAGATTTTGATCCTAGGAGGCGATTCCTCAGACTAGGGTGTTTTGCTGTCTTAGGAGAAAGATTCATCAGACTAAGATTTAGACTCTAGGAGAAGGTTCATCAGACTAGGTCCGTTTTTGTTTATCTTAGGAGAAAGTTTCATCAGACTAAGATTTGATCCTAGGAGGCGGTTCCTCAGAGTAGGGTGTTTTGCTGTCTTAGGAGAAAGATTCATCAGACTAAGATTCAGACTCTAGGAGAAGATTCATCAGACTAAGTCTTTTATTATCTTGTGATCTCAGGAGAAAGCTCATCAGACTAGGCCCTTTTGGCTTTCTTAGGAGAAAGTTTCATCAGACTAAGATTCAGACTCTAGGAGAAGGTTCATCAGACTAGGTCCGTTTTTGGTTATCTTAGGAGAAAGTTTCATCAGACTAGGTCCGTTTTTGGTTATCTTAGGAGAAAGTTTCATCAGACTAAGATTTTGACTCTAGGAGAAGATTCATCAGACTAGGTCTTTTGTTATCTTGGGAGAAAGATTCATCAGACTAAGATTTGATTTGGCGAAATCTCCATCAGACTAGGTCTTTTATCCTATGAGGAAACATTGTGAAAAGTAGTGGCAAAGGTCAATGATTTAAGAAACTTCCCTTTTGTCAGCTCTCCTCTTCTTCCCTTTCTTTTCCCTTCCTTTCTTGTTCCCTTACCGTTGAACCAACTTTCTTGCGCTACTTTGTTCCTGTTTCAAACAACGAAAACTTGTGAGTTTAAAATATGGTGGTTGGTTTGTGGCCTTGAACTTTGAAGGTGGCCCGACATTCTCCATTTGTTGCATTGCATGAACGGTCATCTCCCCAGTCCCTATGTTTCATATGAATCCCGCAGCATGTCTATTGTCCCTGCTTGTGTATATGATATTCTTTCTTGACCACTGGCTTTGGCCTTGAGTTTATTGTTCCTTCACTTGTCTCGATAACTGATTCCCACTCTAAGATCTTGCTTGTTTATTGACTAACCACTTTCTTTGTTACCCTTGACACGGAGAATACCTCTGATTTGTTCACCAAAACACCCTCCATCTGTTGCGTGGTTCCTAAATCAGACCCTTGTATTTTGCACGAATCCCAAAGCATGTTGCTTATGACCAACTCAGTGTGCCTACGGTTTTCTCCTAACTTGACACCTTTATGTGCTTACCAGGTCCCGTGTTGTTTAATTGGAAAGCTTGGTGGCAGATTTTGATGTCATTTCTCACTTATTTTGAACAACCGACCCAGGACGAAGGAGTAAAACAAAGTGGGAGGATTGGAGTAAAGGGTAATGGAGAGAGACGATTCCTAACAAGAAACCTACAGAGTAGCAATCCATCGAATGTGGATACCGACTCTAACGACCTTGACATGCACCTGCAGCCTACTCTATTTAGCAAATCTGATGTTCAGCTCTTGTTGTACATTTTACCGTGAAATTGGGTTTCAATGCTCCGCTTTCCCGATCTGATTTACAATCCTTATTCGACTTGTAGTGCCCGAAGGGTTTTCACCATCAAGCCTCTCTCATTTGGTTTTCTCTCGTCTCACCGTCGCCTTATGGTGCCTGCAAAGGTTTTCACCAATAAGACTCTCTCATTTTTATTTCTCTCATCTCGACTGAAGTGTTGCCCCTGATATGATTCACCTCTGCTCGCTTGACTCGGCATTTCTTGAAGACTGATCAGAAGGTCTTTCTTTGGACCGTAATGCAGGCTTTTGGATGGGGATAGAAAGAAGGGTATCAAAGGTTCAAAAAACAATTCAACATGGGTTCAGCATTACAACTTTCAGAATCAGATTTTCCAAACAACCACAACTTCTGCCCCAGTTTCTTTCTTGGGGACTTTGGACTTTTGTTTTGGTGTGACTGAACCTCAGGAAGAGGCTGCCTACGTACCCTTTCGGGATCAAGTCAAAAGTAATTCAGGCGAATACTTTGATTGTTGCGATCTTTCTTCCACTTTTCTTTTCCTTTTCTTTTCATTTTTTCTTTTCCTTCTCTTTTCTTTTCTTTACTCTTTTGCTTTTTCTTTTCTTTCCTTTCCTTTTTTTTTCTGTTTGCTTTTCTTTTCTTTTCTCTTTTTTCTTTTCTTTCTTTTTCTTTTCTCTTTTTTCTCTTCTTTTTCTTTTTCACTGTTCTTCTCTTATTTCTCCATTTACTTTTCCCGCTCGGGCTTACGAGTTTTATTATTGATTCCGGAAGAGGGGTACGAAAGAAAATAATCGAGGCTCAAAGGGGTAACAAAGGATAGAGTGTTTGGATAGCAGAATAAAATGCCTTCGTCATTCCAATCTCCAAAACATGCCAAGTACAAACTACACAGTTAAACAAGCTGAGGAAAACACACATAATACCATTTGATTGATTCACATATTTGCCTTCCGTATTTGTCAATTAACCAGCGCTATTGGACAACAATCTTGGTACCGCGAACGGTCCCTGTAGACTTGGGGTATGGCTTTAAACCGATGCGGCATGATACATTTCAACAGTATTTCTTTATGTTCTATTTGCCTCCCAGTTTTACTTAATTTGGGCTCGACGTGATCTCAAAATGCCTTTACTCATTTCCCTTGAATGTCCTTACAGCTTCAACATTGTTTCATTGCTTCATTACTACACTAAATTTTTTAAAACCAGGCTGAGAATTATACGTGCATGTCATGTCACTAGAACCAGCATAAAAGAATTGTAAAGGGAGAAGGGAACAAAATAAAATGACTAGAAATGGTAGGAAATAGAGAATTGCATTAAACTGACGGTGAAAGGATTTAAACAACAAAACAAGAAAACTGAACTAGTTACAGCCCATGAACAAACCTAGACGGTACTAAATAAGCTATTATGACTAAACAAAGCAAAGTGAAAAGATAGAAGGGTTTGAGTCACAAGACAATGTCCGAATTACAACCCTGAGAATAACCCGGACAATAGAAATGACAACAAAATAAACCACCAAAACTCCATTCTAGCTAACCAAGAGATGGAGCGTCTTTCCAACCACAAAACTCGACACCTTAGCACTGGATTGCCCATCAAAATTATTGGGACCTTCATTCAAAAATTTTCCGAGAGGATTCTCATACTCCCCGTTGCTATGGATCTTCCCTATGAAATGTGCACCATCATGTGCAAGTAAAGGATTCTGTGCAATGTTCTGGGTGCCACTGTCCTGGACCGCAATTATCCCTTCCTGAATCATCCTTTTTATCTCTCTTTTCAAATCCCGACAGCTTTCGACATCGTGCCCCTGGGCATTGGAATGGTATTCACACCTTTTAGAAGGGTCAAAGCTTCTTGCACGCTTGTCCACCTGATTTGGAGGGATTGATGCAATCAAGTTATAATGCTTCAATTTCTTAAACAAGTCTGAATATGACTCTCCGATGGGGGTGAAAGTTTCATGCTTCTGTGCCCTCTTTTACTCGAAATTTTGGTTGGCTCGCAAACCTGCTCCAGGGGGATTCCTGTAGGCTCTTGGAGGTGGGTAGGTGTTTTGAGTTGGGTTAGTATTTTGTAGAGTGGGTGCACGCCATGGCGCGTGGGTAGGATGTTGGGGATGGTGGGCAGAGTAGTGGGGACCACGGGGTGGGTAATAGTGCTGTGGAGTGTGGGAGTAAATTTGGGGACGAGGTTGATGGTAATAGTGTGATGGGCCCCTGGACCAAGCTCTCGAGTCAACTACCGCCACACCTTCTTTCTTTTTCTTTCCTAATACCCCTCCGCTCTGGATGGCCTGAGTAGTTTCCTTGATTGCCGAATAGCTCATGATTTTGTCGGATTTGAGCCCCTTTTCTACCATACTTCCCATTTTCACTACTTCGTTAAAAGATTTTCCCACTGCTGACACCAGATGACCATAGTAAGTAGGCTCTAAAGCCTGCAGAAAATAATCCACCATTTCGCCTTCCTTCATTGGAGGATCGACCCTTGCAGCCTGTTCCCTCCACCAAAATTTGTACTCTCTAAAGCTTTCTCCGGGCTTCTTCTCAATTTTGGTCAATGAAAGTCGATCGGGGACAATCTTGAGGTTATATTAAAAGTGGCTTGCAAATGCTTGGGCCAAATCATCCCATGTATACCATCGGGCATGATCTTGCCGCGTATACCATTCCAAAGCAGAACCACTCAGACTCTGGCTGAAGTATGCCATCAATAATTCATCTTTCCCACCGGCCCCTCTCATATTATTGTATAATCCCCACAGGTGGGCCACCGGGTCACCGACCGTCATACAGGTCAAATTTTGGCATTTTGAACCCTGCGAGTAACTGCACATCCGGGAATAGACACAAATATTTATAGGCGACACTGACTTGGCCACCCAACCCTTTCATGTTCCTGAAGGACTGCTCCAGGCTTTTTACTTTCCGAATTATCTCTTCCTGCTCAGCGTTTTTAAGCGGCTTTTCAGTTTCCACCGGGAGCTCGAAGTGAGGGGTGTAAGAATATGGCTCAGGCACTTTAAATAGGCTCAGGAGGATAGCACGGACTATCGTGAGCTTGAAACAATGGCTCACTGGAAGATCTTTGCCATGTGGCAGGTGGAGGCGCCATAAAGACAGGGGTAATTGGTGGAGGAGGGTGGGTTTTGTTTGAGTGGTGGAGCCTGGGGAGGATAATAGTTGGTTCTATAACTTTGTTGGTGGAAAGGGAAAGGTGTGGATGCATGCACAAGAGGAAGCTCCTGAGACTAAGCCAAAAGTGGGATATATGCTGGATTGGCAGGATAAACTGGCACTGGCTGACCTTTAGCCCAAGCCTGATGCATCTTGGCCATCTGCTGCCTTAACTTATACATATCTTCCTTCATTGCTTTAACATCTACCACTTCCACCTCTTTTAATGGGTCCACGATACTGGTATCTGATTCTTGGCCTATCATGTTCAGTTTATTCGACCAGGTGTTGTAGGAATGAGTTTCCAGGATGCCAACTGCCTTTTGTCCTTGTGTTGTAAAGAAGAATTACCACTTTGAAACCACAAACCAACCACCTTTCTGGAATGACATGAAACCATCACGTTAGCGTTAGGGTACGTAATATATTGGTAATAGCTTTTGATCGGGCGCATGCATCATCCCGGCTTTTCCTTGTTTCCAATTGCAAACTTTTTCTTTCTTTGTTTTTCTTCTTTTTCCTTCTTTTGTTTTTCTTTCACTCTTGTCTTTGTCTTCTCTTGTTCCTATTTTCTCCCTTTCTTGATTTTTCTTTTCTTTTTGCCTTTTTGTGGTTTTTCCTCTCTTTCCCATTTTCTTCTTTTTCTTTTGGTTATAGTCGAATCCTATGTGGATTGCCTACGTATCATGACCCCGCATGAATCAGACCGAGCGTAGTTCTTGCAAATTAATGCAAAAATAAAGAGATATTTTTTGGAATTTTCAAATTTTGTTTTTCTTGAAGGGAAACTACAGAAGCCGACTCCAACTACAAACTTGACAACTGGATCAAAAGTACATCAAAACTTCACATTCTGGGGCCCGTGAGGCATCATTCGGCATCGCCACAGGCTTCCGCAAGACTGAGAAGGTTTCAATGTCAACTGCGACTATTTTACGAAAACCGGCCATGTAATGGCTTATTTTGACAAAGTAGCTATTTTTTTGCAAAATTTTTGTTGAGAAGCCAAAGCTCAATTTTGCAGGTATGGCCTTTTAGCACTTCTGAAAAGGAGATTTTAAGGCTGTTCCCGCAAACTGTTTTGAAAATGACTCAAGGTGGCTGTTCTTGCAAAAATGGCCTTCCGGCATCCTTTTGAGGGACATTTGGCTTATTTTAAACAAGAATGACATCACCTGACTTATTTATAACGAAAATTAAAATTTTACATTGAAGCGATTTTATGATTTTAAAAGAAAAAAAAAGGAAAAAAAATGGAAGGAAGGAAACATCGCAACAATGAAGCGATTTTATGATCCGAACTATGTTTGACTTGATCCCAAAAGGGTACGTAGGCAGCCTCACTGAGGTTCAGTCAAACCAAAGAAAAGTCCAAGAATCCCAGCAGAGTCGCCAGAGCTGTCACACCTCCTTTTTCTGCTACTACACCCCGTGAAGAAGGTATAATAAAGGGAGTTATTTGCAACTTGAAGTGACAATCGAAAACGGGATTTATTTAAAAGATTTAGAGTCGCCACTTGGGAGATTTATGGTGTCCCAAGTCACCGGTTGAATCCCGAATCGAGGAAATTATTGACTCTATTTAACAGTCCGCGAACTAGAAATCCGGATAATGAATTCTGTTAATCCGGGAGAAGGTGTTAGGCACTCCCGAATTCCGTGGTTCTAGCACGGTCGCTCAACTGTTGTATTTGATTTTATCTGATTTCAGTACATGTTCTTATTTTTATGTGCCATTTGTTAATAATCCGCTTTTATTATATATTTTTTTTTGCAAGAATTACAACGTCGTGAAAATGTATCTCGAACCACGCCGTACTAGTACGCCCGTGGCTTTTAACACATTTCGACTTCGTTGAGATTTGGATTTGGGTCACATAAATGTGCACCCGTATTTAGGAAAGTAATATTATTAACATACACGCCTAAAGCGACTACGTGTTTATTATCTTTGAGGAAGACCATGAAATTCACTAAACGGTCCTCCCAATTTCTGAGTATTTTTAGTAAGTATTATTGAGGGCCCCATCTTTATTTGTTTTGTTTGGACGAGGCTCGTCTCATTCTTATTTAAGGTCAATCTAAAGCAATTATGATTTTTCTACATTTTTGTCTCTATTAACAAAGCAAAGGTCCTACTTAATTATTTATATTTGAAATGATTAAGCCTTATGCGTTAATCTTCAAGTTCTTTAGGCCTAATACCCATATGAATGTAGGCATATAGGAGTGTTTAATAACCTCAGCAACAATTCCAGCCCAATGAACCAGGCTCACGAAAAGCCCAGTTTTCTATTTCCAACGGCCAATGCCTCAATTAAATTCTGGCCACGATTTGGGCTTGAATTTGTATATCATAGCCCAGCACCACATAGGCAGGCCAGTTATTAAACCAATTGGGCTAGGCCTAGTGCCTGTTGATATCAACATAGATGGACCACACGTTTCGACAAATCCTAACAAGAGAAAAGCAAATGCACAATCGTTCAAGTTGACAGGCCAACTATTAACCTAATTTTGATTCCACACTTCACATTATATTAGCGACAATCACAAAATTGCTGACTACAGATTAACACACTCACAAGAACTAGTTCAATAGTTTGTATACCTAAGACAATCCAGTATTTACAGAATTATAGTGATAACAAACAAAATATTAGATGACAAAATACAATTTAAACGGGATAGAACTATCAGAACTTCAAATATACAGCGAGAAGATCATCCTCAATTCATTTCATGTTCCAATCATGTGAAGCTACATCCATAAGGTCTCAAGTCATGTACCTGGATTCGAAATGGAAACAAATGAACGATAGGTCAGCAGTAATAACTGGAAGCCTCAACAGCAATGTACAATAACCAACAGCCCAGGAGTAAATTTAAAGTCCAGAATATTCAATAGCTAACAGGGAACGTAGCAAATCATTCCGAAATCAGCGTGAATAAACCCACAGAAATTCAAAATCCAATTCGAAACACCTCTGAATCCTTAGTAAAGCTAAACTCAAATTGAAATCCACTTAATAGGACCAAATCCACTCGAATTTAGACATCAGAGTACCTCCAGATACTTTTATCATTCGATCTTAGAGCAAAATGAGGAAAATCAGATAGGAAAATTTTTGGTTTTTCCTTGTTTTTCTACTGTTTTTGGATTTTTACAATTTTGAATTTCAGATGTGCTGATCGGAAAGTTGGGGAAAGATAGCTTTGAGAGGGGATCTTAATGGCTGGAAACTCTGGGAATTTCAGGGGTTTCTCCCTCTTTTCCAAGGCATGTCAGTGCCTTTTTATATGCAAAATATGCGACTCTTCTCAGATTTTCCAATTTTCTTTTTTAGTCCCTCTTTATTTCAGCTTTAGTCCTTTATTTCCTAATTTGTGTTACAAGTTACTGCAGTTAGAATACTTAAACTCACCTCTAGACCCCTTCTAGAAGGGTCTAGAGAGTTCTAATCTGATTTTTCCAACCTTAAAATGCATGTACTACCCTTGCCTTAGCTTTGGATTTACCATTTTTATAAAAACTACCCTTTCCCATGCCTAAACTACCCCTGAGATCCCTTTGAAATTACTACCCCTAGTTAAACTCTAGCAGCTATAACCAATCACCTAAACCAACTCAAAACTAATTAAGACTAATCGCAACTCAAAAATTAACCAACTAACGAGTCACATTTATTCAATCACACATACTCAAGCAGATTTAAAACCAAAAGACAAGGATCAACAATACAAAACTTGGACTAATAATCCGAACTAAATGAAATCAAATAAACTATCAGTTAAACAATTAAACTGAATTGGCTCAGAATTAGAAGAAATGGAAATTAACCTAAACATTTAGCTAACCATTAATGGACAGAATTGTATAAAAAATAAACTACCAATTAGAATATCCGGAAACTAGAGCGACACTTAATTAACAGATAGAACATGAGTCGCACTAAATCGAAACCAAAATGAGGAAAGGGCTTACTGATTTGGCCTTCAAACTTGATTGATTTCCAGAACTGAACTTTAATTAATGTTATATTAATCAAAATCCTCAGAATTATGGAAGCTTCAAACAGGCAGAAAACTCAAAAACCTTAGATGTGAAATTAGAGATAGTCCGGCGAGATTCGAGAACTTTTGGCCTGGGATTCGAGGTGAGGAGGTCATGGGGACTGCGGGGTGTGAATTTGCACTGATTTGGACAAGGTATGGTTTTGGCCGGATTTTTCAAATCAAGATTCGAGCAGCTCCGGCCATATTCGAGGGGTAATTCTTAGGTCATTGGAAAGAGGGGACAAAGGAGATTCATTGGTGTGAATTTGGTCGTATTTGGGCAATTTTGTGTTTTGGCCGGAGTTTTTCGATCCAACATCCGAAGACATGCAGAAAGATTTGGAGAATAATATTTGGAGATTTGAGAAGAGGGGATGGAGATGATTCCATGGTGAAAATTTGGGTGCGATTGGAGCTTCGCCGCCGCCGGCGTTAGGGTGGAGGGTAGCTGGAGACGGTGGTGGTGTTTGTGAAGTGGTTGCATAGTAGGGTGGATATGTAGGGTAAGCTGGAGATGAATTTATGGTAGGAGGGTCTTGTGTTTGAACTGGTGGAGGAACATAGACGGGATTGGCGGGATATGTAGGTAAGGGTTGTGCTTTCGCCCAGGCCTGGTACATTTCGGCCATTTGTTGCTTAAGCTTGTACATTTCCTCCTTCATAGCATTCACATCTACCGCTTCATCATCCCTAGCCGGGTTAACAATTGTGGCTTCAATCTCTTGACTAATCATTTTTGACGTATCTTTGGGACGGGTATTGTACTGATGAGTTTCCAGAATGTCAGCTAGCTAAAACCACCTGTCTGGACTTAATAACAACGCTCATTAGTGGTTAGGTTATTATTGATCAAATAATCGCACATTGAGAGCACATACACATTTAAACAATTTTGCTCGGCCACATGCATCATCCCGGCTTTCTCAATTATGGCTCTTCATTCATTCTTGCCTTTTACTTTGCCAATTCCTTTGCTACGGCTTTTCCTTTCCTTTTTTTTTTCATCTTTTTCCTTTTCATCATTTTACTTTCCTTCATTTTTCAATATTCTTTGGATTTGTGTTCGTACGATTATTACCGAACCTAGAAAATTGCCTATCGCGCATATATTTAAAGAAAACAAAGCATACAAATACAATTTTTGGGAATTTTCAATTTTATTAATAATTGACACATTGATTACAACGACAGACTCTAAATGACAACCAAACTACGACCTTCCTACCAACTATTTTTTGAAATGAAATAGAAATACAGACTCAAGTAATTGACCTAATGCAATACAAACTCAAGAATACATCAAAGATCCTGGTGCCCGCGGGACATCGTTCGGTCTCG